>JAOEGS010005117.1:0-16664 GCA_025447755.1 Corythornis vintsioides | reverse complement strand
TAAATGGGAGAAACACCGTATAGTGACTGGTCCAAATGCTCCGTGCATCCTTGGCATAGACTTTCTCAGGAAAGGTTCTGATCTCAGCCAGGATGTCCTTGGCTTTCTTGGCCCCTGGGCACACTACTGGCTCCTCTTCAGCCTCTTGTCCATTAGAACTCCTAGGGCCTTTTCCCCCAGCAGCTTCCCAGCCACACTCACCAGTTTGCTGCAGCCCGTCTGACATGGCAGAAATACCCAGCACTCAGAGAAATGCTGAAGTGCAGCACACTGTGTTCACGGCCATGTTGAATGTCCATTCAATAACCTGACAGACTTCAATAATTTCTTTCTGTTTTTCATTTCAGAGGTTTACAGGCTGGGTTCAGATATTAATTGAAGACCAATGCAATTTAGCAACAGAATCATAGAATCACAGAATGTTAGGTGTTGGAAGGGACCTAGAAGGTCATCCAGTCCAACCCCCCTGCCAGAGCAGGATCACCTAGACTAAGGTGGATCACCCAGGAACAGATCCAGGTGGGGTTGGAATGTCTCCAGAGAAGGAGATTCCACAACCTCCCTGGGCAGCCCGTTCCAGTCTCTATCATCCTTACTGTGAAAAAGTTTTTTCTTGTGTTTACCAGAAACTTCTTGTGCTCCAACTTAATCCCATTGCCTCATGTCCTGTCATTGGATGACATTGAGAAGAATGTGGCTCCATCCTCCCTACACTCAGCTTTAACATATTTATAGATACTATTGAGGAACCCTCTCAGTCTCCTCCGGGAAGAACCCCAGCTCTCTCAGCCTCTCCTCATCAGGGAGATGATCCACTCACTTCAGCATCTTGGTGCCCTGTGCTGGACTCTCTCAAGTAGCTTTTTGTCCCTCTTGCATTAATCAAAGACCAATGCAAGGTAGCAACCCTGACTGTAGCATGCTGCTTTGAGATGGCGACTTTGAGGAGAAAAAACCAAAATTACCATATAAAAAAACCCAAACCCTCAACTACTATCTTACTAATCATCAACAAAATAATAGAAAATAATTTTTAGCCACTCTTAATGTGTTCTGGGAATAGTATTAATCTCATGTTTTGTATATTTTTGGCTAGTTAATGCATTATTTTTATAATTAATGTTAGGTTTTTTTTCTTTGTTTGTTTGCTTTTTTTACCATTTTTATATTGTATCTACCCCCAACCCTTCTTTTTTCTTTTGTAACATAGACGTTGTCTTTTGGATTATGGCTTGTGAACATAGATTTTAGGATAACACATCATTATACAATGAAATATGTATTGAACTCAGTCATCTACACTGAACTTACAGTAAGTCCACTTACACTTTTCAAATTAATACTCTGAAAGAAAAATGAAGGTATCTGTGAAAAAATTCTCATATCCTGTATTATGCTCCTGCTGATAATTTCTTTCTGGTGATGCCTGCCTGTTGCCACTGGAAAATCCAGAATGACTGAATGATGAGAATCTTCCAATATGTCTTGGGTGTCTCCAATACATATTTATCCTTCCCTAACTCTGTAAGAAGAGTTGAGGTAGTGGGAGGAGTGGAGGAGGAAGGGTCTTGTAAATTCATAGATAACACTCTGGGGCTGGTAGTGATGGTTGGAAGCAGCCAAGTATCCCAGGCTGCTTTCAGTGTGTATATACATTTTCCTTACCTAAAAATCTGCTGTTCTAATTCTACTCTTAATTACACCATGTCCTAAACAGACCCTCTGGAAACACCAGCTCTGAAGCTGCATTGGTGAACAAAGATTTGCAGTTGCAGGTAGTCTTTACAAGAGGCAATTAGTAATAGATGCACTGACAATGAAAGAGTTAAAGGTATGAGATAGTTGGCATTCTATGGAGGAAAAACACCTATTTGTCATCTTCCAGTGTTCTTCCTCAGAGAGTTCAACTGAAACTGGAAACCATTTCAGAAGAACCTACCGTTCTTTGATCTTTGATGATAAAATAATTGATAAAAATTATGTAATGTATAGACTTCTAACTTAAAATCTAGTGTAAAACCCGTCACTGAAGCAGTTTCTTGAGTAAAATATTGCAGATTGAATTATATGTACAGGCAATGCACAGAAGAATTCAGGCAGACCTTATTTTGGTTGCCTGGTGATTGCAGAGAGGGAGATAAGAAAGATATGGTTCATTTTTCTTGTTAGGTAACCAAGGGTAGAAGCAGAACAGAAACAACCTTTCCACTTACCAGCTCTCATGGACAGTTTAGAGCTGGGATCACAACCTTTGTTGTTTTTAAAAGGAATTCTCCAGTAATCTTGTGGGGATAATAAAACTCTTGTATTAATTAAAAGTTGTTAGATGTCTGTCTTGAAAGAACTTTTACTGACTGTCCACATAACAAGATGAGGCTTTTGGTCTTTTTCAGCTAGTTCTTCAAAACATTGCTTAAAATAAAGTAAAAATTGGGCAATATTTTGGAGAGAAAATGTGATCTCAGTCTGGTGCTCTCAGTTGTCCTTCTGTTTTCCAGTCCCTTTCACTTAGCTGTGTGACTCTGGCTTTGTTTTTTATGGTACGGTGTTCTTGATGCCAGGATAGGAGCACTTCTCTGGGTAAAACCTGTCTGGATGGCCAGGCCCACAGAGCTGCGGTCCATGGAATTACATCAGATGGCAGCTGGTGTTTCCCAGAGCTGGGGCCAGATCGGTTAAGTATCTAGAAAAGGGGTCAGGGGTACCCTCGGTAGCAGCTGACACCAGTTTGTGTGGGAGTGTTGGTCTGCTGGAGGGCAGGAAGGCTTTGCAGAGGCCTCTGGCCAGGTTGGATCCGTTGCCTGTGTTTGGGGGTCAACAAGGCCAAGCGCTGTTTCACTCGGGTCATAACAACCCATGCAGTGCTTCAGGCCTGGGGAGGCCTGGATGGAAAAAAAGATTGAGGTTGTTGGCTGGTGTCTGTCAGAGTGTGATCCAGCAGTGTGCCCAGGTGCCAACAGCATCCTGGCCAGTGACTGTGCCCAGCAGGCCTGGGGGTGGCTGTGCCTCTGAACAGCACCGATGAGTCCTCACATTGAACGTTGTCTTCGGTTTGAGGCTCCTTACGAGGACACTGAAGAGCTGGAGCCAAGGAGGGATCTGGAGGAGTGGCTGAGGGCACTGGGGTTGTTTAAGTCGTCCTGGAGAAAAGGAGGCTGAGAGGTGACCTTAGGTGGAGTGGTCAGGTATGTGTACCTCTCTGAGGGGGAGACCAGGGCAGCAGCTGGCTGCTGGGGTATCTGGGTGAGTCCAGGTGGCTACCAGGGACACCACAGGATCTGGGGAACTCTAAGGGAATGACCACAGGGCACTGGGAGATCAGTGGAGTCTCAGCTATCACATATAACACATATATGTGTGCCTATGTGTCTCTGAGGGTGTACGACCATAGTAGGGGTAGGAGCAAGACAATCTCATCAAGTTCTGTGTGTTTGTACAGCAAGCATACCCCAGGAACACTGTGTAAGCAACTGGAGTAGTGCCTTTGAGGGCATGAATGTCAAAGTATCAGAACTCCATCCCAGTGGAGACTGGGATGCAGGGGACAGCTGCTGGGGGTCTGAGTCCACCTGCTGGGGGCTCCACCTTGCATGCAGGTGGGCTGCTTGGCTGGAGAGCAGAGCCAGGCCAGGCTGTTTCAGTCACAGAATCACTCTGGTTGGAAGGGACCCTGGAGATCTCAAAGTACAACACCCCTGCCAGAGCAGGCCCATGGAATAGAATCTAATCCAGCACAGGGCACACAGGAACCAGACAGGGGGGCTGGAAACTGTCCAGAGATGGAGACTCTACAACCTCTCTGGAAAGCCTCTTCCAGGCTCTGTGACCCTCCCAGGAAAGGAGTTCCTCCTCATGTTGAGGGGGTACCTCCTGTGCCTCAGCTTCCATCCATTCCCCTTGTCCCAAGGCACAGGTTAGAAGATCATTGAGTCCAACTGTCAGCACTGCCAGGTGACCACTGAACCATGTTCCTAAGCACCATAACTCCATTTATTTTAGACAACTCCAGGGGTTGTGGTGAGTCCAGCACTTCCCTGGGCAGCCTGTTCCACTTGCTGGACAGTGCTGCTGCTGTTTGTGTTCGTCTGCTTGTTGTGTGTGTCTGTGATCTGTTCTCACTGTGATGTATATATACATATAGGTGTGCTCTGTGGGGGTGCCTGCTGGGGATACCTGCTCATCCTCACCACTGGCCGTGTTGGGGGTGTTGGAGCTGCTGCAGCTCTGTTCCCTTTGGGCTGCCAGTGGCAGCCTGATTTCCCTTCAGATTCCTTTTGGCACTGCCCTTCACCTCCACAGTGGAGAAACTGAACATCACTCCTCAATCTTTTCAGAGGAAATAAATACTGTAAGCAGGCTGGAAGGCAAGTGGCTTTCTTTGCAAGACTATTGCATTAGTATGTCACCATTGTGACACATAATGTGGCACCATTAGATGGTTTAAAGGGACCAGTTGTACAGCAGTGTTTATTCATCATTCTAGCAATGGAACAGAAAAGCAAATACTCAGAAAAGTTAAAAAAAATACTGTTCTTGCAGGCAAGTAAAACCTTAATTAAGCAAGTAATACCTTAATTTCCACTGGGAATGGAGAAATCTGAGATGTCAGTTTGTATGGGATGTGAACTCTGCCAGTTGCTAAACGGCCCATGAACTGGGCACAGAACTGAAATGCAGCACTTCTCTCAACAGGAGGTAAACCAGGTGATAACAACCCCCCTGAGCGACACATTCCCTGGAAGCACGGTGCCCTCTGCATATTCTGGAAGCAAGGTGCTCTCTGCATTCCCTGGAAACGTGGTGCTCCCTGTATTCCCTGGCAAGATGGTTCTCCCTGCATTCTCTGTCAGCATGGTGCCCCTTTGCATTCCCTGGCAGCATGGTGCCCTCTGCATTCCCTGGAAGCATGGTGCCCTCTGATGCTTTGCAGGTCGTCTCAAACTAAAGGAGTCTGGCACGTTCCCGTTTGCTGTCTGCCTTTCTTAACGCTAGGGCACTGGTGCCATCTGGTGGTGTTAACGCATCATCAAAAATGAGGAGGAATGACTCGGGAGGAGTTTTGAGATGTCAGAAATTGCTGGCATGACACATAAAGGGGTAGATGGGTCCGTGTGCTGCTTTAGCATGTCACTAAGAGAGAGTCCAGCGTAGGGCACCAAGGTGCTGAAGGGAATGGAGCATCTCCCTTATGTGGAGAGACTGAGAGAGCTGGGGCTCTTTAGCCTGGAGGAGACTGAGGGGGGACCTCACCCATGTCTATCAATATGTTAAGGGTGAGTGTAGGGAGGATGGAGCCAGACTCTTCTCAATGTCATCCAATGACAGGACGAGAGGCAATGGGTGCAAGTTGGAGCACAAGAGGTTTAGGGTAAACACAAGGAAAAACTTGTTCACAGTGAATTTGGCAGAGCTCTGGAACAGGCTGCCCAGGGAGGTTGTGGATTCTCCATCTCTGGAGGCATTCCAACTCCATCTGGATCTGTTCCTAGGTGACTTAGTCTAGGTGATCCTCGTGTGGCAGGGAGGTTGGACTGGATGATCTTCTAGGTCCCTTCCAACCCTTAACATTCTGTGGTAACTGTGCAGTGAAGTCGGTCATAAAAAACTACACACGGCTGTTAATCATAACATAAATTATTTTCTGTTTCTGCATTTTTGTAGTTATCACAACGTTCTCACTGCCAGTCTGTCTGCAGTTTCTGTGACTGATACCATTTGTAACTAAAAATTCAACAGCACAAACCTGCCAGGAGTTGAAATTAACAACTTGGACACCTGAGGCCAGAGCAACAACAAATACTGTTCTCTTTATCTTTCTGTCTCTGACAAAAAAAAAAAAAAAAAGCATCTTGCATCTGAAATTGTTACCTGAGGTAATAATTGCATCATTCTCTAGACTACTCTAGAAGCTCTACTGACATTGTTAACAGTGAAAGTAGGGCTGTGAGTGCTCCTCCAGCTCACTGGAAATACATTCTTGACTCACAAATACCCTGCCTTGTGATGGGAAGGTTTGCAGAAACACAAAGTACTTCACATTAAGCTTGTGGGACTTTTTAATCCATTTCACTTAACAGTAGTTCTTGTTGATGTTTTGCTGATCAGCATATTATTATAATAAGTTACTGATAAAAAAATGTCCTTATGGAACTCAGGTCTGTCTGTTCAGCCATTCACAATTCATATTTTTCTCTTGCAGCTGGGTAAAGTAACAGGCTTTTAAAATCTTTTAATCCAGTTAATTGAAAAGGCACAGAGATACTGGAGGTGTGAATTAGGGTTCCTTGATATCGAGGCATTAATTTTTCTAGGTATAGGGTTATGTTCACAACATCAGGAGTGGATTTTTTTTATCCTGTCTGTGAGGTGATCCTGTCATGTGAGGTCTTTTCAGACCAGTTCAACTAATGTAGTTTGTGGAAATAGATGGAAACAGATGCTAAAATTGAAAATATTCAAGAATTCAGTATTCAAGAATTCAATAGTCAATTCAAGAATTTAATATTCAAGAATTCAATATTTAGTTTAAGAATTCAATTCAAGAATTCAGTGTCCCTGTGGTTTGAGGCATATGCTGCTCCTGTGATTGTTCTTCTGTATTTCAGTGCGGCACAACCTTGGTACCTGGCAGTAATTACTGGGCAAAAAACTCACACCTCCACATTCAGGTTTTTCATCCAGGCTTCCTGCATTGTGAGAATTACATCTCTTATTTTTTAACAGAGTAAAACTATTGTGCTGTATTTCAGCAAAAATAAAAGTGTGTATGTTTAACTTTTATTAGAGCAAGGTTGTACTAGGCTGTAAATCCTTCCATTCTGGATCTGCACCTGTCAGTAGTGACTTGCTGTTTTGTTTTGCCAAGCTGGGTTCATGGTACAAAGGAGATTTACAGAGTGGATAATCTGTCAGGTTATCAGAGCAGAGACAGCTGATTACAGATGTTAAAGAACATCTGTTTCCGAGTGTAGTGCTAACCTCTGGCTTGTGATGTGAAGGATCAGTAGGGTGATCCACCTGCCCTGCCTCAGAAACTGCCCAGGTATATAATTTAATTGCATTTCCCTGTGGCAGACGCCTCCTGAAGTTTCTGCTGTCCACCTGGGAGGTTTTCTGTCCTTGCTGAGGACTTCTGTGAGTTCCAAAACAAAAGCATCTCATGCAGATCTTCGTTGCCATTAGTTAACTGGAATTTTTTCGTGGAATGTGGTCAGAGTTCACACATGAATTACTTTTTACATGCATTGTACTGAAGTTCTTGTCCAGTGCCTCCTTCATATGTTGTTATGTCCCTGTATTTGTAATTCCCTTGGCAATATAACAGTAAAATCAGTAACTGCAGCTTTTGGTGGTTTTTTTGGGTTGGTTTTTTTTTTGTTTGTTTGTTTTTTGAGAAGGAAGATGGGAGTGGTCTTACTAATTCCAGAGTAGATTCTGGAAATGTGAGTTATTTCCCTGAAAGCATTTCTGGAAACTGAAGATACAAGGAGCAGGTTACCTTCAAATAATCTTGAAAAATGAGAATAATACTTATCTGCCTATAGATCTTGAAGTAAAATCTTTTTTCTTACAGTCTGATTCATCCAGTCCATAGGTTGTGGTTCAAGGTATCTGTTTGTTTATTAGGTTATTTTCACTGTCTTCTGTGATGATAAAGAATTACTTTTAATTTTGAGGTAACATGGTGACATGAGTACTTGAATTTTTCTTGGCTGTTTGTGTCCTTTCATAGGAGGCTAAATTACATTTTCCCTCTGAGGGTCTAATTCTGACATTCTTTTCCTAACTCAGAAGCACCCCCACCCCTGTGATTAATCTTAATCAAGGTACTTCTGGATGAATCTAGTGAGCTAAGTATTTCTCTTTGGCAACTGAATTTTGAGGCATGTTAGATGTTCATTTTCAGGCTATTTTTCTGTCTTTTCAGGTCTCTGGATGGCAGACTCTGAAAAGAAATGCTGTTTTAAGAGGTATGCCTCATGTAGGCCAAAGTATTCCTGACTAGTCTGTATATAAATGGTAAGACCATGCTTTTAAGGGGTCCCTCTGCTGATCCTGCCTGTGAGCTTGCACAAGGAGTAGCTTTCAGTGCTGAAATAGCTCTGGAAGGTGGAAGCTTGTGC
The DNA here is from genome assembly GCA_025447755.1 of Corythornis vintsioides. NCBI lineage: Eukaryota > Metazoa > Chordata > Aves > Coraciiformes > Alcedinidae > Corythornis > Corythornis vintsioides. Next base: position 8,541 of record JAOEGS010005117.1, on the reverse strand, counting down.
AGAAACAAGCTTTTCTTCCTGGTGACAGCCTCACTAGGGAGATCTCCAGTACCCTGCTTATGTTTTGCTTGTTCACTTCAATAGAACACCTCCTCATTGGGTAACGTACAGCACGAACAAAACCCATTGGCTGTCTGACATGCATATTCCCTGACAGCCTCTCCCATGTCTGTGTGGTTTTGTTTGTCTGCTTATTTTTTAATGGGGAATATTGTTCAGATTCTTTTGTAATTGTCATCATCCCATCCCTCCTGGTTTGATGTACAAGGCAGAGGCTGACACTATGCGAACAGTGTAGTGTAAATATGATGTCAGTTGGAACCAAGATGAAGAAATGCTAATCTTTGTGCATGTGATAATCTCTCTTTATTAGCTGGTTGTTTAGAATGTTTTGTGCGTTTCAGTTTTCATGTTCAAGCACTTGGGAGAGAGAATAACAGCCTCCCTTTGTTGGTGTGTGTTTTCCTGTAAAATGAATTTCATTACAGCTGTTAGGAAAACAGTCACTTCTAAACTGAATTAGATAGCTGCTTTTTTATGTTTCCCATCAATTTCAGGATTCAGAAGTGGCAGAATGTAGAAAAGCGAGCTTTCCTTAGTCTTTCTAAGAGGAAGATTGGTCTGGCACGGTCTTTTTATTTTACTTTTTTTTTTTTCTTTTTTTTTTTTTTTTTTTTTTTTAAAAAAACCCTCTTAATTCTTCTTCATAAAAGTGTCCAGTGATAGGACAAGGGTTTTATTCCTTCTACTAATACATATTCGTAACTATTTCCAAGAAAAGGTGGTTCTATGTAAATGCTTTCTAGAAGTAAGTTTGTCCCTTTTACTGCATGCCCTCTTCTCCCCTTAAGTCTTCTGGTGGTTGGTGGAGGAAGTAAGTAGTCTTCCTTGGTTTGTTCTCAGGGTGACCCCAGATCTTCACACATGGGCTTGACAAAGTTGTTTTTTTCTTGCGCAACACCATGCGGTTAGCAACAGAACCAGTTTAGGCCAGTACACTAGCTTTTGCAAGAGGCAAGAACTATATACATACCACCCTACTTCCTCTAAGCCTGCAGTTACACAAAAAAAACCCCAGACAGACTGCAGTTAAGGATTACATGTATAGAGAGGGTTACATTTCACCATGTGGCCCTGGCATTGTTTTATATTGACACGAATCATGTGAACACATTTCACAGACTGGATCTTAGTAAAAAGTTCTTGAGTGAGAGGGTGGTGGCACTCCATAGCAGATGGCCCAGAGAAGCTATGGATGCCCTGGAGGTGTCCAAGGCCGGGTTGGGTGAGGCCTTGAACAACCTGGTCTAGTTGAGAGGTGTCCCTACCCATGGATGACTGACTAGATGCTCTCTGAGTTCCAGCCTAACCCATTCCATGATTCTTCACTTCAGAAGAACACTTGAAGAACACTTCAGAATGACACTTCAGAAGGATTTCCAGTTCTCTAAAGCAGTACAGTGCTCTACTGTGTGATTTTGACCCCAATACAATCCCCAGTGTGAAGCACTTGGGTTAAAAGTGACTCTTCGCTGCTGACAGAGAGCCTGGTGCTCCCAGTTTTTATGCCAAGGCCCTAAAGAAAATGATTCCACACATAAGGGAAGGTATCACTGTGGCTTTCAACACAGCCACAAACAGAGCTCAGCAGGATAGTGCTGCACCATTCCTGGAGGTGCACACCTGTCAGCTGATAGGCCCTGCGTGCAGGGTGGAGCACAGGACTCTCCTGAGAGATCCTGGGAGCCTTTTTTGCTGGAGAGGGCAGGCAGTGCCTGGCACAGGCCTAGAAATCCATTCCTGAAGGTTCTTCAGCCAGGAACAGGTGCAGAGCAACTCCTACAGATGGGCCTACTCCTAGAAGGATAAGGAGTCTTCCTTCCTGAAGGCTCTTCAGCCAGGAACAGCCCCATGGCAACTCCCTACAGATGGGCCTACTCCAAGCACAAGGATTGGAGCACTCTGGGGGTTGCTCCCAGTCTAAGAACGGTCCAGTGTGCCATTTTTCTGCTCTCTCCTCTCCTCCTTTCTAAGTAGATTTGAACTGGCCTGATGGTTTGTGTTTGTTACTGTGCGTGTTTCTTTTGTGTTGTGTGGTTTTTGTTGTTGGTTTGTTGTGTTTGTGTTTTGGCACTCTTTTGGTGTGATTTTGTTGGTTTTGTTTGTTTTGTTCAGTGGGGGTTTTTTTGTGTGTGGGTTTTTTTAATTTATTTTTTCTAATCATACCTTTCATGGTCACAGGCTAACTGTTTTGAAAAATTACAGAGACATTCAATTTTTCTATAAATTATATATCTGTCAATATTTTAAGGGCAGTGTAGGGAGGAGGGAGCCATATTCTGCTCAGTGTCATCCAATGACAGGACGAGAGGCAGTGAGAGTAAGTTGGAGCACAAGAGGTTTCTGGTAAACACAAGGAAAAACTTGTTCACAGTGAGGGTAACAGAGCTCTGGAACAGGCTGCCCAGGGTGCTTGTTGAGTCTCCTTCTCTGGAGACATTCCAACCCCACCTCTGTGACTTAGTCTAGGTGATCCTGCTCTGGCAGGAGGGTTGGACTAGATGATCTTCCAGGTCCCTTCCAACCCCTAACATTCTGTGATTCTGTGATTCTTCTTTTTCCTGAGACTGTAGGAGACACATCCCAATGGTAGAAGAAGCTAAAGTAGAGTCTGGCACTGACAGCTTACTTAAATCTGCATCACTCCTTGGAGATGAAGCTGTGTTAAAGCTGCTGTGTCTGGCAACTATCATTCTCTGGTTTGAGCAGCTGCAGGGTGGCAGTGGGGCCAGGACTTCTGCAGAAACCCCCTGCTGTAGGAGTTAATACCCTGGAAAAGCCTGTTCTTATCCTGCTACTTCTGCCCATGGCTCCCAGTCTCAGCTCTTCAGGTGCTCAGTAAGAGGGGGTTGGTGTCACTTTTGAAAGTTGTATAAAACATGTTTGATTTAACTGTATATTCTAGAAAATATTTTCCACTTGCCAAAAAAGTATGATTTTTGGTTCCCTCTCAGTCACTGAAGTGTGTATTATCCTTTCTATCCTTTTTCTTTCTTCCTTTTTTAAAAATTCTTTTGGCACAATGGGCTTTATTATAATTTAATAGCATTTTTACCTTCTTTAATTGTATAGTTAATTTGTTATTTTTATAATACTACACTTTTGGGGGGGTTTTGCAGGTTTTATTTCTAGTGGCAGTGCTTGTCTCTGCTGTATGGTGGGAAAACTGACATGTTTTTTTCTAGAAAATAATTTATTTGCTTCAGTTTTTGCCATAATGGCCTCAAGTTGCATCAGGGGAGGTTTAGATTGGATATTAGGAAGAAATTCTTCACTGAGAGGGTAGTTAGGCGCTGGAACAGGCTGCCCACGGAGGTGGTGGAATCACCATCCCTGGAGGTTCATAGAAGTTTAAAGAACGAATGGATGTGGCGCTTGAAGATATGGTGTAGTGGTTAGAGAAATGCTAGGACAAAGGTTGGACTTGGTGACCCTGGAGGTCCTTTCCAACCATAATAATTCTGTAATTCTGTAGTAATATCTCTGGCTCTTCTGCCTTATTAGTGCTTGTATTCAGACTGTGGTAGTCCTCAACACCTTTTTCTGAATCCCTGCCTAGACAAGTACCTAGAGCTGTGTTGATACTGCCTTTGGAAATATTGTAGCTTAATTTCTTTTCTACCTGTCATTAATTGTGTCTTCCCATGTCCTGGCTTTCTATTTAATGTGGTTTTCAGCCACCTCTTGGACTCTTATGAAAGGTGATGTTGAAGAGCTCTTCCCCATACCACAGAAATGTGTGTACTTCATGCAGTACCTTCTTTAGCTTCAGTAACTTCAGGGGTTTAAGACATGTCTGGTTTTAATTTGCTAAGAAATAAACCTATAAAATTTAGTTTAATTCAGTTGCCTAGCACAGATTCTGACCTATCTTGTGTCCTGACAAACCAAGCTATGCTTTCATTCTTCTGTGATGCCTAGTCATTAGCTTAATTAACAAATCTCAGTTACCCTAAAACAAGTTTGATTTTTGTGCCACTTACTCATAACCATGAGAGCTTTTCAGTCTTTCCAGTCAACTTTTGTAGGAAAATGCAGATTTTAAATGTTGGGTGTTGCATGTGCTTTTCCTTAGGTTCTAATGGAATATATAAGTACTTTTTTAGTTGGTGGTATAGTTCAGATTAGTGTGGAAGTTTGCCATTTAATCCTTCTTTTTGCTTAGTACCACTTTGGTAAACACAGGAAAAATAATACGACAAATGAAAGATCAGACAACCCTGTTATGTTATTTCTGTGTGAAATCTGAGGAACAGGTGTCACCATTAAAATTCCAAACTGTATTCCAGACTATGCTAGGTGGAAACTAATATTTTTGAGACATGGACAGTAAAATCACTTCAATGGAAAAAAGTGTACTTTGTTAACTTTTGCAGCTCAGGAACCAAATAAAACAGGTTGTAAGCCAGTTTTGCCTGCTCTGTTAATTAACTAAATTAATTGTTAATATGTAGAAATAGTATAATTTTAAAAATGAAATATTTAAAAGACAGAAGTTTGTTAAGGTATTTGCTTTATGTGTTTGTTTTGTTGTTTTGGTTTTTTTTCTCTAATAGCAATTGGGGTGCTGCAAACAAGTTAGAAGAGCTGTTTAATTTTTAATTTTGGGGTTTTATATCTTTTCTGGTTATGCCATCCCTTGCTCTGAAGAGAGAAAAATTTTCTAGTTCAAGTTTCTTAATACTAGAAGCTGAAGCTCTGCAAATTAGATTGTTTTGGTTTGTAATGTGTTCTGTAATTAAACTGGTTTTAAATAAAATGTAATTTCCAAAGATTTACTTTTCAGTTCATTTATTGAGCTGCTGTTTAAAAGTGATGCTTGAACTGTACTGGAGCAAGGCACTTAAATGTGCAGTTAAACCTACTACTCCACATAGATCTAGTTACTTTGACTTTCAGCTGTCACTTGAATTGCTTTGAGGATTTTCCACAAATTATTATGAGTTTTTTTTCCCCGTTACTATACCGCATGTGGTGATAGTTGTCTAGAATAGTAGGTTTTCACATTAAATCCAAGCCCTGTGGTTGATAAAGGACCTTACAGCATGCTGGACAATCTGCCATGCTGTTGGAATTCTGACTGAGAAAACACTTGTGTGTTTCACATCATTCCACTGCTGTGAGGTCCTTTGAAGTCAGTACTGCCCTGTATTTCTGCATGTGCATGCACACACAGCCTGTGGAAGCCTAAAGCTGGGTCCATGTGCCTGGAGTGATTCATTCCAGTTGATATTTCTCCCCAGAATCCTCCATCAGATCACTACAGCTGTGACTTTGTGGTATGTCTTTTCTGCAGACACCAAAGATGCTAACGAGAAAGATTAAGCTTTGGGACATCAATGCCCATATAACCTGTCGCCTGTGCAGTGGATACTTGATTGATGCAACTACTGTAACAGAATGCTTACATACTTGTAAGTAGAAGTAGAATTAAGTTACATAGGGGGTTTTTGTTTGATCGATTGTTTGTTGGGGTTTTTTTTTTTGCTTGTTTTGTTTGGGTTTTTTTTAACTTGATGTGCAATGTGTTTTAATGGTTTTTAGTTTAAGGAATCTATTGTGCATCAGAGAAAAAAAAAATGTGCTTTAGTTTTTATCATGATTTGCCTGTTAGCAAAGCAGATTAAGAGGCCATTAAAGCTGTTCTGCCCATGCTGGAAGCCACAAACAGTGTTCAGGTATGCATCAAGAATGCAGCTTGTTTTCCTGCTAAAGGGAAGTGAAATACCTGTTTTTTCCCTCTGTGGCAGCTGACAGAGCACATATTCTCACCTGGAGCATCCCAGATGTCTCCTGCTTTCCTGTTTTTGCTGCAGAAAGCAGCCACAGTTCACCAATAAAGAATACATCATATAGATTTCCATTCCAAACACTGTAATGAGGTGGTCACAATACTCTGAATTATGCCCTGGTACCTTGCAGAGCCTTAGGCCTCAAAACAGCCAGAGGTGTCTTGAGTCCTTCCCAGCATCTCTGCTGCTGACTTTGTGGGGTACAGGAGCGTTAGGTTTTGCAGTGTTGTGTTGGAAAAACTTCATATTAGCACAGTTCAGCTGAAGATCCAGCAGTGTTCTTCCTGAGGGGAAGCACCCTTGTATTCAAAAGTGGTAATTCCAACATTACCCTATCTTGTGACTCTCAGTTTCCTCTGCCAAGATAGGTGTCAGCTGAAGAATGAACCCTCAGTCCAGAAGCTGTACTGTGGAGACATTAAATATCAGTGGCTTTACACATTGCAGTACAGGGGTTTAGCAAAAGTATTTTCGATGTCCATATCTCCAGAATCCCTGCAATTTATTTGTCACCCAGCAGCTTCCATTGGCACATATATTCTATATGTGTGTTCAGAGTGCAGAATGTGATTTGGTTTATCTGCACCTTTATTAATATATTAAATAGTGTCTGTCATGCACCTGTATTAATTTATTAAATACTGTTTGACATGCAACTTCAAACACCCCATGTTTTAAATAATTTTGGTCACACTCTTTTATTCTGATAAGGACTCGTAGTCCTGCTTTTTTTTTTTTTTTTTTGGAAAGGAATTATTTGCTGGCAGCAACATCATAAAATTAAATTTTACGTGGACTTGATTCTTCACTTAAAAAGCTCTACAAAGGGGAAATAATGTTCGTGATTTATCAGAGGTTGTTTTCCATATAAAAGGTCTGTTCATAAGCTGTAATAATGAGTTTATTGTTCCTGTCATGCTTCCTTGCCATTTTGTTTATCCCCATCTGTCATCCTTTTGCATCTACTTTACTTTCATGTTGTTCTTTTTTTCAGTGTAGAGATAGTTAATCTTGACTTTTACTTAGTTTTGCCCCAAATTCTTTACTGCTGCTATTAAGGAGGTAACATACTAAGCCAGTATTACAGCAAGTTAGCCAGGCTGGTACAGAGGTTAATTTTGGTAAAATGGTAAAAGACAAAACCAAACAAAACAAAACCAAACTCAGAAAAACCCCTCAGCTGATACCTTCTACACCATTATTACATGTGCTTATTAAGGACATTTTTAGGTTAGTCCACCATGATTCAGTCCTTCCTTCAAAAGCCAGAGAATGTTTCTTCCTACTTTCTGCTTAAAAAAAAAAAAGTAAAAAAAATTAATGTTTTATTTTTCTCCCTGTGGCTTTTTCCTGCCTAATTTTGGCTGTTTGTATTTTCAGAATGCTACTGTAATGTGTGTCCTGTGGAATTACTATTCTCTGAGCAGAGGCACCCCATCTTTTCAAACAATTTCAGATGTGTTATTATTTGCATTGTCCATGGTAATAATGTATGTTCCTGGAAAAGCATCCACAAAACCTCTCATTAACTTGTCCTGTCTATTGAGGCAGTAAATTCTCTGCTGAATTACATGACCTTGAAGTTTTATTTCTGTTTCTACTCAGAGCTGCATGGTTTTCTTAAGCTTTTAATTTTTCTCTTAATTTTCTTGCCCTCCAGACATTCAGACTTCATCAGTAACTGTTTCTCCTGAGTCCTTTGGGTTTTTGGAGAGCCAAGGACAGGGGCTACCTCTGTACACCAGGCTCCAGAGGAAACAGGGTTTATTCTCCCTTTTATCTACTTTCTCTGCTGTGTGTTCATACTGTGGGTGACAGGCAGGCAGGCAGTCAGCAGATGAAAACTTAATTAACAGCAAGCTAATGTGAACTCATTCCATCTGTTCCTTGGTTAGAGTTCTACCTTAGCAGATGCAGTGCTAGTGGTGGTAAAAATGTGGTTTGAGTTTCACTGGTGTCTAAATGTGAGAGCTCTTGTGCGTTGTGAAAGGGAAAGCCTCACACATCATGAAATGAATTGTTTTATGGGTTCATAAGGATGGTGAAAGACCAACTGTGTTTCTTCAACTGGATACAAGAGTTAAAAAGCCAAGAAGGTTGTAAGTGGGACAGGGGGCAGTGAGTGAGGATTAACTTGCCTGTTCCTTTTCTAATAATAGAATAATTTAGATTGGAAAAGACTTTTTAAGACCGTTCAGACCAGCCATTTGCCTAAGACTGGCAAGTCCACCACTCAGTCATGTTACTAGGCACCACATCAGCCATCTTTCCAATGCTTCAGTGACTCCACCACCTCCCCAAGAAGCCTGTCCCACTGCTTGACAAACCTTGGTGAGGAAACACCCACCAATATCCAACCTATACCTTCTGTGGTTTGGTTTTGTCCTCCTGAATTCCAGCCAAAGCTTTCTGTCCAGCCAGGCTAATCTGCATCCCTGCTGGGTGGTTTTCCATGTCTTTCTCCTTTGCCTCTAAGAGTTCCTTCTGGAAAAACATCTAGCCTTCACAGACTTCTTTGCCTACTCCTCAATGCCCAAAATGTGCTCTCTGGAGTTCTGTTGACCTTTCTGCTAGAGAACACTACTGAAGTCTCTCTTGATTGCCTTTGCACTTCTTGTCACTGCCTACCTTAAAAATAGCAATTTAATAATAATTAGCTATTATTATTTATATTAAATGTATTATACTT
>JAOEGS010005116.1:0-35591 GCA_025447755.1 Corythornis vintsioides | reverse complement strand
GGGGATTCCCCCTGCAAATAGACCTCAAAAAAAGGCTCACTATCCTTACAAACACAATATTTAAAATAAAAAAAAAAAAAAAAAAAAAAAAAGAGTATAAAATGCAAGCAAGCATCAGAACAGAGACAAAACCAGCAATTACAATTATTGTAATAATAATAATAAGCTTGATGTTTTCTTTGAAATTCAGAACTCAGCCAAAAATTTTGATATTATTACTGAACATATATTTATCTAGGATTATGTTATTTATCTGTATTACCTGCCTGTTCTCTAATACAAGCACTAAACCTCTTGATGATGGTATAAGTTAATTAGAACAACCTATTTTTACCACATTATTCTATTGCTGTACCTTTAGCTGCCATAAAAGATACACTTTCTCCTGTTGCAACACACATCAGATGATAGATAAAACCAGAAACAGCAAAAAATAAACATCAGAAAAGAACAGTATGCTTATTATCAAAACACTGCACAGATAAAATCTAACAAACACAGAAGACTGGAAGAGGGGAAAGAGATCTTCCTAATTGCTTTACAAGCAGGGTCAGCAAAAGATGCCTGATAAAAAAAATGACAAATGAAATACTCCAATGCCAGGTTAAAAAGGCATAGAAATGTAAAGCAAGTAAGCAAAATAGCAGAGAAAAAGGAGGAGGAAAATGGCAGCATTCTAATTGTGATTTTTTTCCCTTGGATTATGTTTCTCCTGTGAGCTAAGTATTTGTAGATTTCAAATATATTTCCCAAAATGAGAGTTTTGCTGTTATTTGTTTCATTTTAACTGTTCACTTCTCGTTTGTTAGGATCTGTATAGACTAGGTGGTTTTCTAAACTGGGATAAAAATTGTTCTTTAAAAATCTTGTAACTAATTGTAACAGATTGCCTTTTTGTTTTGTTTTGGGTTTTTTTGCACTATCTCTCTTCTTGTTCAGTGATTTGTTGGGTTTGTTTCTTTAATTTGTTTTCTGTCCAATGCTGAGGTTTCACAGACATTTTATGAGAGGGTCAGCTGTAGACTGGCACAGAAAAGGGTGTTTTCAGCTCTTTAGAAACTGTCTGAAAACTATTTTCAGTGTTAGTTTTCAGTAGGATCAGTGAACTGATCTTGTTTATCCTCTGGCTGCATGATCTCTAGAGCCCACACAAGGGAAGTGGTGGGAACACGCAGCTGGAGATAAAAGGAAGTTGGATTGCCCTGTTCAGGAGCTGTGCAGTCTTAGATCAGCTTAAATTGACTGTGAAATCTCACTTTTACTAGAGGGGGACATTTACTGATTTACAAAGCAAGAACATTCATACTAAAGTTTGATTTCTGTCTTGCATAGGTTTCCATTTACAGTAACTTTACCAGAGTGAGTAGAGCCTAGGGAAGTGCTAGGAATGTTTTTAAAATTGGCAAAACTGTTACACCCTTCATAATAAGGCAGTTAATTTCTTCAGTGAAATATTAAACAACTTTTTGATCCTTTTCATTGCAGCTTTTATTATGTCCAAGTTCTGACTGGGCTGTGACATCCACTCAGGCTGACTTGTCCCTTCATCCATTTGCTTAAAAAAAACCAAAATACAAGCATGGAAATGCTTCCCAATGACAGTCTTTGGATCTATTGAAACAAATCTTCTCATAACAGTTATGTCTGTGCTTTGCTTTTTCCCATACATTTGTTGTTGGAAGTGAACATTGCCATATTTATTTTTTTTTCAGTAGACAGGCCTTACCAACTTACTGTCAGGGTACAGGAGGCACTAACAGTCCTTACTGGCCCCTACCAGCCTCCACGGGACCTCTGCCACCCTTCCCATGGCACAGGACCCCATTTCAGCCCCCCTGGGGCCATCAGTGCTTGCAGCAGTGATGTTGTAAGGTGCCTGCCTCCAGCCTTGCCACAGCCCTGCCCTGCCCACCACGGGCACCTCTGAGACAGGGTCACTCCTGGGCTGATGTCCCAGCCTGGTCCTGGCCACCACCACACACTTGCCTGGTGCTCTGGAGTGTCCCCAGCTGCATCCCAGCCTGTCTCAGACCTCATGGGGTTGCTGAGATGCACCCTGGCTGGTGCTTTTAAGTAATTACAAATGTCGTAAAGCAGGCAGTGGTTTCAGCTACTCAACTGTGTTGTAAATCAATCACAGGAATGTAATGGAGACTCTGTTCTTTGCCCCTTGTTTTGTTTTTTTTTTTTTAATTTTGCCATCTCACACTTCTTCTTCTGAGATTTGTTTTCATAGCAGTTTTGCATGAAACTAAATGTATATTTATTACACTTATTAAATGTGCCCCAAATTACCATTGCCCAATCAATAACTATCTGATACAACTATTTCTAGCAGTCAAGAAAACAAATTGATAATGGGGGAATCTCTGTGGTCAGTAAAGTTTAATACTTAATGAAGTTATTGAGATGTTCTTACTGTGGTATTGATTTTCTTATAAAAAGTTACTGTTGGAAGCATAATTTATGCTATTTTAACTAGGTTTCTCTTTACACTCAAAATGCACTTTATCATAGAAAAGATTTTGCACAACATTGATATTTCTCATAGATGTCTAGTCTGAGTAGTCTGAGATTTCTTTTTGTTTTTAAATAAGGGAAAATTCTTTGTCTGTCACTCATCTTTGAAACAGAAGCAACACTTGAGTGAGAGCTTCCCTGTCACCTTCTCGTGTCTCCTTTTGTTTATCTGACACTGTTGTGAGACATTTGGAACCCTCCAGCTCAATATAAAACATTTGCTTGGCAGGTTGGGCCTCCTCTTCCTTTGATGGATACAGCACATGTGAAAAAGAGTTGTTGGTTGCATCTGATCTTGTCCTATATTCCTGGGAAGCATAGCTCTTCTGATTTGATAACTTAGAAAAATTCTTCTCCTTGTCATTGCAAAAGGGCAGCTCCAAACCCTGTGTACTGAAAGCATTTCAGTCTCAGATCAGAGCCAGACACCATGCTCCTGCCATTCTCTAAGCATTGGTCTTAAATACTTCACATTTCTGCTCATTCTCTCTGTTTTCTGATGGTCTTTGTTGGGATTTGAAGCCAGCTGTGAAGTGTTCTTTGTGCTGTATAAAATATGCCCAGAAATAGTCTGTTCCATTTCTGACAACAGCAGAAGCGAGAGCTTTTCTGTTTTCTGTATTTATCAGAGATTAGTTTTTGAATGTTTACCTGAATTCATTATGGGAAGGATACAGAGAGAAATAAAATAGGGAAGACTCAGTGAGGTCAAGAACTTGAAAAAAAAATTCAGTGATGTATATATGCACTTGTATGTTTATTCATTTCATGTAAGTGAAAAAGGTGGTCAGAGCTGCTCAATTCATTAAAAATACCATCAGATTTTATTTCCTTCATGATTTATACAGACACACAACTAAAACTTGCACTGCTGTTGCTCAGTGCATGGAAAGTACCTATTCCTATTATTTTGTATGGGCAAATTTATAGCTGGCCTCTTGCAAATCACTTTTTTCTACTATAAAGATTCACATTTTGACTGAGGCTACTCTTCGAGATACATGTAGCAGAACTGCTGTGGTCCTAGTTCATGGAGAGCAGCATTTTGAGATATTGGGGAACATATCAGTAACATTCCATAAGAGCTTGATTGCATGCCTGCTAGTTATGGAATTGCTCCATGTGGTCAAATGATGGACAGGCATGTCTTCACAGTTTGAAGATTCTGTGTTCAAATCATGCTGGCTTGTGGAAAAAAAACCCCACATGATTTTCCTCAAGCCCCTGCAAAGGCGCTGCGCACCCTGTTGCGCTGTCCTGCCCAAATGTGCTGCAGCAGAGTCAGTGCCACTACAACAGGGCTGGAATGAGACTTCTCTTCAGGGAGTTTGCAGACACCAGGATTTGGGGTTGAGGTAGAAAGACTGAGTGCAGCTGAAATTTTCTTGCCACTGAGTAGCTCAAGGCTTACAATGAGAACTAACTGCAAGTGGCCTGACAGGATTGTCTGTTGGACGTACTGAACTGACTGTTAAGATGGGATTTGTTTTGATAGTCTGTACATTAGAGACAGCAAAAGAATTCTCATTGCTTTTCTGAAATATCACAAAAGCTGACAGCCACCAGTAGACTTAAGTAAGTGCATGTAAATGCTCCTGCATGTGGATGGATAAATAATGAACCACGCTGTATGTGCATGCTTGAAGATAAATAATAGATCAAACCATGATGTAATGTCACTGACTGTGTGTGGCATCTTAGTATGTATGCATATGTGCAAAAGCCTGTCCTGATCTATATATTAATAATAAATTATATCTAAGCCAACTACTGTATGAGAGGAAATAAAAGATTTCTATTCATACAGAGTAGCATATGCAATGACCTCAAACCTCTAACTCTAATACTAAATAGATCTGAAATGTGTGTACCTAGCAGCACTGAACCAAAACTCACTGCAAGTGTAATACAGCATTTACCTTTGAGTTTTGTGTCCTACACATACAGATCTCTAGAGTAACAAGAGCATGATTAGAAAATACTGAAAATGCTAGAATAGAATTAGATTCATCTAGCAAAAAGCATCATGTGTCTCCCCACCCCGGAGTGTTGTTTAGTAAAGTGTCATCACAATTAAACACAGAGGATAGTATTGATTTTCCCTTACTAATCACTTCTAATATCTTCATGCCAAATCAGGAAAAGTACAGAACGTGCTGTATTAATTCTCACTGATCTAATCTGAGGCATAGATAAGGCTTTTTTGCCTGATTTTGTAAACCTTTGCCATGAAGAAGAAAGATAAGTCTGAGGGCAAGAATGAGCAAGTTGAAATTGCAAATTCAGGAAACAGTATTGCAGCTTAAATTACTTGAGTGAAGAAACAAATTGAAGCTGTGTCACAATTTAGGTTGCAAAATGTAAAAACACCAAATATAAGTAAAAAAAACCCTGTCATTAAATCCATTTATCCGTGATGATAATTCTTTCAAGCATTTACCTTAATATTGTGCAAGAAATGTCATGATAACCTGGGAGAACAAAATTCTGTCCATAGATCTTCAGTTTGTTTCATATTTTATGCTCAGCCTGAGCACTTGGAGCATGAAAATGATCACCTGCTTTTTAATATCCAACTCAAAATTACCAGGATTGGTTTTCAGAGACTTGCACATCTATATTTTTCACCGCAGAGCAGTATACATGCAGGTACAAGTTTATCTCACACTTTAAACTGTCTCAGTTTCTCCACCACACTATTGCATCACAGAACAATGGGGTCAGAAGCTGTCCTAGAAAACTAACAGCACACAGTAGCAGTAAAATTGCCTTTGAAGAATAGGTCCAGCATTTGAAGATTAGGATTCAAAGTTTCAGAATTCAAAATGGTTGATTATCTTCCAACTGCAGACCCTATCCTATGGGCCTCTTAATTTTTCATTTACAAAATACTGATGACAAAGGGAATTTCACTCATTACTTTTGCAGGTTTTGCATTTCCTTGAAGTGCTTTGACATCTATCATGAATAAAATTATTAATAATGATGGTGGCATGTGATAATGGCCTCTGTTAATCCTGCAGCCATTAGCAGAAAGAAAGCTTTTGGAAAGCTTCTGGATTCATGTGGCTGGCAGTAATGGTAGCTGTCAGGTGAATTTTTCTAGGGTTTCAAATGTTAAAACTTTTTTTTTTTTTCTTTATTAATACAGAAATTGCCAAAGCTAAGATGGAAAAGGAAACATTTTAAAATTTCTGTATTTTAGTTCAGCCTTTCAAGTTTAACTTTTTCTTTTATATTGCAATTTAAAAGAGTTTATCCACATGCTTAAATAGAAGTGTATTCAACAAGACATATTGCACATGTATGTGCTGAAGAGCCCTTGGCCTCAGTATGTCATTAGTGCATGTGTGACCTGAGCACTGACTTGGGTCAGAATTTTAGGAAGATTGCCATTCTTTGAAGAGGGTATAATATATTTTTTACATTCATTGCAATAAAGAAGGCAAGAGAATTAACAGGAGAAGTTGGAAAATAAAAAGGCAAACAAGATGAAAAAGGAACTTCAGAGAAAATGTCCTCTGAGCAAGATTTGTGGAAAATACCCATGTTGTTTTTGTGGTAAAGTATTAGAATAGCTCTGATCTACTGTGAGTGTGTGACAATGAAAATCTTACTTTCTCGGAAAAAATTGTGTCTGCAGAACATAGTGCCTTTAGTTCTGCAGAGAATTATTTTGTACTTCTATAGGACACATAGGGTGGAGAGGAGATTAACTCTTTTTTCTCTATAAGAGAGATCATGGGATAATAGTTATTCTTGGAGAGAGAGGGGCAGAAACCACCTTTCAAGTTTTTTGAGTGCAAGGCTGGTGTACAGATCATAGCAAATGGAAGTTGGTTACAGAATGTGGGGTTCCAGAGAAATAATAAATGAAGCTGGAATACATAGTTGGTAGTAGGTATGGTAGGTTATTTTGTCAGGAATCCAAGAATGAATTATATTCCCAGAGCAAGTAAATGTACATTAAATTAAATTTTAAACTTCCTATTATTTCCTGCAGAGTGGAATTAGGGAGATTTGAGCATATCTGCTGCAGCCCTGGCACAGCACCAAACTCCTGCTTTTAGGGTTCTGTGTAGATCTAGACCATGTCTCTGGCAACCACCAGCTGCTCAGATGTAGATGTCTCAGGACTCCATTTCCTTCAGAGGCTTCTATTCCCAATTGCAGACCTAGCACCTATATTAGGTGTCACAGGTGTTCTATCCCCAAAATGAAAACAGAGCTGTAGGAAATGTAGTTGTTTATAGATACAGTGTGTGTAGAAATGGGGTCCCCAGAAAATAACAGCAACAGAGTAAGTCTAGTTGCTGGAGAAATCATTGGGGAGCTGTGATGCAAACAGGATGTGCTGTGTTTCTGGATGTGGTCTGTAAAGGCTGCTGTCAGCCCCTGGAAGACTCTAGAGATCAAAAGTGCCGAAAAGCAGGTCCCTAAAGAAGAAAAAGTGCTTGACAAGACAGTGTCAGAGGGCCAGGAAAAGAAGTGTGCAACAGAGCAGGGACCCTAGCATAGCCAGGGGCTGTGAGGGAACTAAATTCAAGGCTTAGGAAACCAAAGATTAAAGATAATCAGAACCCAGGGCTTGTTGAAAGGACTAGTTAACAGAAGCTTGGGGAGTTAGGCATCCTGTTAGCGTTCAGTTTATAGTGTACAGATGTATGCAGATGGATTCGCTCTTTGGAGGGCTGTTGGTAATTAATCAGCAATTCTTTGCTCTGTTTTTCTATAAACATTTATATTACCAATCCTTTTGTATTTTATGCCTCACAATGACATTTGGCTTTGCCAAATGTATCTCAGAGGAACTTTATTATTTTTGTATTGTTTGTGGTATGAGCATGAACTTTGACTTCCTGCCTTCCAATTTAGTTGGGTGTCTCGCTCTTTGCTGTCTGGGTCACTCATGTTACAGCTGGAGCTTCCTGTTTTCAAACCCGTATCAGCCAACCATGTAAACCTGAGGGTCAGCTCGTTCAGAAATGATGCATGATTCCAGTCACTTGTTTGCTGAAATAAATTAGATTTACGTAATGAAAGCTGTCAGGTGCTGTATTAATCCCCTGCACCAGTCAAAGCACTTCCTTATTTACAATTCTTGTTTCTTGATGCGCAACTCGGCCTCCCCTTAAAAATAGTTATGTTATTTCACTTACAGCACAACTGCAAACTTCTTTCAGACAGAACTCCCACTGAATTTTGTGAGCCTGATACAAAATGTCATTAATCATGAAAGTTTCATTTGAAGGCAAATGGTATTCTGGGGATAAAAATCTTGAGTGAAATAGTGACCGCTTGGATCTAGTTGCATATTCTGTATCTGCAAGTAAGGATGGTCACCTATGTATGTGTCTTATCCCCTCTATGTGGAAGAGGAATGGAGTGTGGAAGGATATCTCATGGTACACTTGATCCTGAAATCTAGGGTTTCCGAGAGAGATTTTGTTAGGAAAGAATAGGAAATGCTGTGTCCTGACTGTAAAAGGAAACTCCATAGTTTCCGTAAGGAAGACTCTGATGGGTCAGTGTGAGCTTCCCACATCCATTTCTGCAAGAGTGGAAATGCCAGGGCAGGTGGCATTTTAGAGAAATGGTCCCCATGGGGGCTCCTCTGGAGATTTGCTGATGCTATGATGTCCAAAGTATCAGCAGTGCTGGGAACTGCAAGTGTAAGCTTCTCCTCCCTTGCCCAGTCAGTCATCCTTCAAAGCATCATGAGATTTGCTTGAATCATGAGAATTTGAAGCTCCCGTACTTACACAGGACTTGACTTCTTGTTTTTGCATCTTTGGGGTACACCCAAGTCACACTGGCAAGCTTTTCTTCAGACGGGTCACATGCTGACCCAGAATTACATCATCTGAGGCCTGAACCAGAACACGAAGGCATGTTCAGTGCAATAAAATTCCACCAGTTAGCAACACTGTGACAGAGTGCAACCAAAACTGTCTTGCTCTTCTTTTGCTGCTACAGCATGAATTTTGGAATTACATTTGTTAAATCAGAAGAGTTTGGTCTGTGACAAGTGGAAGTCCATGTTCATCTGCTTTGTGTTGCTTGATTAATTAGCTCCCCAGAAGAGATGATTGCTAATTAAAAAAAGAAAAAGCATTTGGAACATTTAGGTATTGTTTTTGTTTACAATTAAGGAACCTTTGTAGAGCTATAACAAAGCAAAATGTCCCTTAAATGCATTGAAATGACATTCAGGCTATACATACATACATAGCAAGGCAATAAGAATAGTTTCCACTGAATTTAGGCTTTCTGGTCACAGCTAGGGAAGTATCTATCTTTGGGAAACAGACTATTTTGCCTGAGCAAAACGTGTATAACTTCTCATAGCTGAGATAGCCTGATATGGTCAGTACAAAGTGTCTTCCAATCAGTGTACTTGTCTCTCTTGCAATATTTTTAACAATCTGTGATTTTTTTAAAATTAATTTACCTGAACAATAATAATATGATGTGAACTTCAGCTCAGACAAATTCAGATTGTCAAAGCAAATGTTGCACCGAGAGTATGAGAGTGCTAGTGGAAATCTCTGGGTCACAGATGACAACGAGGGGAATCAGAAAACTAACCTTTTCCTTTATTTCATATTCATATTATGTGATTGAGAGTTTTGCACAACTTTGAGTTGGTCATTGTCAGCCTCAGATCTGAGCTTTATATTTTTATATTCATAACTTTTAATTTCCAACAGCTTTCCTATGAGTTCATTTTGTTTGTGTGAACTTATAAAACATGATAAAGTTGAACTTTACCCTGGAACTATTAAAAAAGAGTGTGTTGGTGGCAGGTGTAGGATGCTGCCATGTTAGAATTCTTTGTGAGTGGAAGTGGTGGTGGTTTGTTCTAGGGACACTCAGGTATTGTGCTCATCACTGGAGGCCCTTCCCACATACATTAAAACAGGTGCATTGTGTCTGTTATGCAAGGCTCATTTTTTCTCTCAGCATGTTCCCTGGGAGAAAGTTTGCACAGTGAATTAATTCAGCAGGCTTTTAATATGCAAATTTATACATAAATCCACAGACATACACAAAGAGATAGGTGTGCATCTGTCTTTGTTTTAAAGAAAAGTAAGTCAGACAAGTGCAACATAAACGTGGAGAAGATAGCACATTTTCCTTCCTGAGAGACCTCATTCTGGAGGCCTGTGTTCAGAGTATTCTTACTCTGGTACAGATTCCTAAGTGTTTCATCATGATCAAGTTCTGGAGTTTCTCAGCAATGAAGGTGTCAACCACAGTCTTTAAGCTAAATGTGTATAAAACCATTTATACATCCTGCTGGCAAACTGGGGAGCACCATATGATTAAAATAAATGACCTCAAACTTCACTCTTCATCCTACTGGGTGTCAAGATAGGACACGTTTCATACATTCACAACAGTCTGTGCTTCAGAGAACGTGTGTGGCTGTATTTTGAACTCTTAGCACTTCCCAAGGCTCAGCATCTTCATTCTCAGTGTACTGCAGTTGTTATCATCTAGCTGGTGGGTGACAAAGAGCAGCCTCTCAGGTCTGATCCTAGAGGAGGATCACACAGGGTGTATCTATATTTAGTTTGCTGGAGGTGTTCTTCTTAGCTGTGGGGATTCTGGGTCTCTCCTTGAGTGCTGCAGTCTGGAGATTCTGCACTGCAGGAAAGTTTCACAACGGATGGAAACCAAGGTTAAATTGCACACCAAGCACTGTGCAGAGAGCAAGGCTTACACTGGGGGATCAGGGTACCTCCTCAAGAGGAAAGTGTATTTTCCCTGAGGATGATCCCCCAGCAGTTTGTGTTCTGCATGTGGGATTTTGTTAGTAACAGGGACATCACAGTGGTGATAGGAGCAATGAAATCAGGGCCAGCTAGTCTAGCTTATAGAGAGGTACCAATGTGTTCTAGGGCTGTGCCTTTGGACCCCTATTTAAGGTGAATTTACTAAATACTTGCCAGTATCAAGATGGGGATCTGACAGAATCAAGGTGATCAGAGCTAGACTGGCCAAAACATGTCATTTTTTAGTTGGTAAGACTTGGTGAGAATTACCTTCTGTTATGAGCTAACATAGCTATTGTATCCCAGAACTGAAATTGTTGTTTCAGATGGGAGTCTGTAAATTCTCTGTGATCACCTGGCACTAGTGACATGTAAAACTAAATAGCAACTGAGCTGTCACCAGCTCAGCATTCAAATGGTTACCTAGACTGACACCACTGATGAACAAATTAGGAGTCCCTCATCTATTCTATTGTAACATATTTTCTTCAAAGGTATTCAGAAGCATTCATACTAGGAATAGTGCTTAATTTAAATTAACACTGTAAGGGGTAAATTACACAAAGAATACCTTCATTTTCTAGTCTGCTGCAGAACTTGTTTTGCTAGTAAAGCAGCACTGGATTCCCTATCTTCTTTTTATTTTGGTATTACAGTGGCCTCCCATTTAAGTTGCAGCCCTTACCTAATTAAAATTTAAATTTATTAACAAAGCATTCAAGAAATTGAGACCTCAAAGCTGCAGGGGTAATTTCTTAATGCTCCTGCCTTACTACAATGGAAATTATATATAAACTTAATTTTCCCTTCAGGATTCCTCAATAACTTTGTGAGCTCTCTAACCCTGCCATGAAGTTTCATTTCTATCTGTGCTGATTATTTGAAATGCTGACTCTTGCTTGTAATTCAGCTAGATTAGGTTTCCCCCTGTGTTGTGATTTAACCTAATAGTGATGCAGCTTCTCCATGTACACAGTGAATAAAAGCATGAGCGCCAGTGGCTGCAGGAAATATTTTGTGGTTAAATATTTTTGTTAGTTTCTGTCTTCAAAGATTACATGAGGTAACAAAGATTTTAAAAAGCCACTTGCCTTATTTCTTGGATAACCACAAGAAAGAAAAGGGACAGATATTTGAAGGGGATAAGAAATAATAATAATAACAACAATAATAATAATAATAATATCAACAAAGCAAACAAACAAACAAAAACCCCCCGCCTCACATTACTAGGTAGCATGCAGTTCTGAATATTGATTTAACCCCACTTTAAATCCAGCTCTTGACTGCAGAAGGCCTGCTGCCAGCTGAAATTCTACTCAAGCCAGATTTTCTACAAACTTCCCCAAATTCAGTTCATGTGAGGAGGGAAAACAGCTGAGACTTGTGTGGTTTACTGGGCAGACAAGTCCCATGTGCTGGAGCCAGGGAGTATCCTGGATTTAATCTGGGCTCAAGATTCTGACTCATTATGTGACCCCGAGCAAATCATTTGACCTTCTTGATCTTCTGCCAGCTCAGATGGAAAATTAGGTAAAAAGCAAAGACTGCAGTGGAAATTTCATTCTGTAACTGAACTGAACAGATTAAATGAGTAAATGTACAGGTGTTTCCCTGCACTTACACTATTGATACCAACAGGATCCATAGCAGGATTTAAACAAAAGACAGAAAACAAAAATTTGGGGCATTTTTTCTGGCTGAGCATCCTGTAATATGGAGCTTCTCACTGGAAAAAACCAAAACATTACAAATATGTTAAAGTAAAGCAGTTCAATGTTTTGTGATTACTAAGGATTACCAACCATGAAGAACATGACTTTGACAGACATAATCAGTTTTTCTGCTCTTATATTTCTCCTTGGTCCTTGGTTTTGGCACAACATCTGATAAGTACTCACTGCCATTTGTCCCACCTTGAATAGAAGAGTCCTACAAGTTCAGAAACCACTATGGAAGGTTCTACAAATTGGATAGAAAGGGTTCTTCTCACTGTCAGAATCATAGGGTCTTATTCCTACTTCTACTGCTACCACACACTCTGTTTTTATCTTACCTAGGTCTAAAACATTTGCAATGAGACATTCTCTAATATACTGAAATTAATCATACTTGGAAATCCTCAGTTCAAATACCCAAGTAAATTATTTTTTGAAAAAAAAAAAAAAAATCAGTTACTTGTAAAAGTATGATGAAAGCAATACTGATCATGATGTGATAATGTTCAGCTTGGGTCTTAGTGCCTTCAGGAGCGAAGATCATAGGAAGACATGGTACAATTAAAAAGAGAAGGCAATAAAACACATGCATGGTGTAGCAGAGTTGAGAAGACAGAAAAATAGAAGTTTGACATTATATTTCTTCTCCACTACATTCCCAAAGCTCCTTTAAAAACTGACATTCTGGAAAAAATGGTTACAGTCTGGTTATATCACAGACCACTAGGTCAGGCTTGTTATGATGTCACCACAGCCACAAATTTATTTCAAGTCATTATCAACATTACTTTTATGATTTTTCACTGTATATAACAGTGAAGTTAAAAAATGTAAATATGAAGTGTAAGTTTGTTTAACCTTCAAGAATTCAAGAGTGACTTAGTCCTTGTTGTAGTTTTATTGCATTGTTTTATTTTTATTACCATGCTATGGAAAACATGTTCATATTACTGAAATCCATCCAAGAGAGATCTTATTACCTGAAAATATGTTCTTTGATCTTTATACATCAAAGGTAATCCTTTTCAAATCTACAATTGGTTTAGGGCCAGCCACGTGCAAGCCACTTTTATATTTATTTTCTAAGAATGGCTGTGTCATAAAAATCCTTCTTCCTTGGTGCCTTTTAGTTTACATGATTCTTGGCTTTCTCTTCAAAAATGTATAACTATATGCTAATTATATTTCTGTCCCACTAGTACAAAGCAGACTCCAGCTGTCAGTGCCTTAAAGCATTAACTGGAAAGAAAGACTTTTTTTTTTTTTTTAATTGTTATTAAGTCTGGGATGTTTTCTCTATTTAGCATTAAAGAATTATTTTCTCATGTATTTTGTCCAGTTAGTATGTGAGTCTAAAATTATTTTGTATTTTTTGGCTCTGAACATCTATTGTCTCTGGTGGACTTCAGCCTGATGCAAACTACCTATGGTATGGGCAAGATAAAATCTGAACCCTGAGCTAAATCCTATCATACACAAACTCCCGTCCTTGCAACAGAAGTAGAACATTCACCTCAGCTTCTGAAATGAGTGTTTGGAAACAGGATTGAGATCTGAGTTTCATGGCCTGGTGCTGTCTTGCTGCTTTGAATTGTCCTATAGTTACACTGAAGTTATTTTGATTAGGGTAGTAAAGGAAACTGTTTCTGATTCAGTCTGATTCATCATGCCCAGACTTCTTTCTCATGACTGATTAAACAAAACACCATTTCTTGTGTGTGCTGGTTACTACGGTGACCAGAAACACTGACCATCAATGAACCTGATTAGAAATTGTGATTCTTTATAGTCAGAAACAGATCTTTTGTTTGGAGACTTTCTTCTAAGTTTGGATTAATGAGTTAGCTTTTGGAAAGTAATCTCTGAATTTGCTCCCACAAACGCACACAGACATAGGTGCACACTGGCAATTTGCATGTGCAAATTAACATTTTGAGAAGAAGCAAACAAAGCCAAATCATTTGTTTAAGATGTGGATCTGGGTAGGCTAAGTTCTTTCCCAGATTCAAACACAAACATCTTGTTTGGCCTTGGACCTTGTCACATAAAGGGGTTTTTTAGAGGGCCTGTACTTTTGGGCACCTCTGTTTTCAAGCACAATAGGTACCTTAAGCCTGATTTTGTTGTTTGGTTGGGTTTTTTTCTGTAGATCTGTGATTTTAGTTGTCCTTTGTAAGAAACTTTGCTTCTCACTCCAAAAATTGTATCTAAAGCAAGGCAATAAATCATAAATACTTTGTTTTCATGCAATGGCCCACTGTGCAGAACAATTTTTCACTTCTCTTTTCTGGATCATTGAGATTTTCTTAAACTACAAAGTTGTTGTTTTCTTCTACCAATAGGCTCCAATTGCTGTCTTTGTCTTTTTAGTGCTGTCTTTTTCAAGTAATGTATGAACTAATCAGACCAATTTCATTTATGAATGGAGATTATATATAATGGATGTCATTTGACACAAAGATTATAGCAGGATGAATCTAACTTCAATAATGAATCTAGCTTGGCCTGTATCAATTGTGTGGAACAGAGAAGCAGCTTTGATCTTGCCTCATGTAACAGTATTCAATGAATTTTACTACTCCTGTTAAGTGCACCTGCTTAGGCCTTGGAAAAAAAGCTAAATGTACATAGAAGTTGACTTTGCAACTACTCTTTTATCTGTGAAAAAATATTTCTGTGTTGCTTATCCATGTCTGCAGTGAGATTCCAGCATTTTCCCCTCTGTTTACACTACTAATGCTTCAGGGGCAGGCATTAGCTCCTAATGTCTTAGCTCTTACAAGCTCCTTGTAGACAGGTTCAGAGATCTTAAGTATGAAAGCAGTCTGACTAGACTGTGATGGAGAGAAGCTTAACATTGCCAAAGTCTGAAACATTAATGTGGTGGGTTCAGTATGAGGTGTCTGAGATTTTTTTTATTTCTATTTTTTCCCCAGAAGGAGACCCAAAATGAGCTAACATGAAGAACCAATTTATGAATTCCCTATAGAATATGATTTGTCCTAGCCATGAGAAGGTCACTGGTAGGGCAATGTAGGTAGGATTAGAGATACAGACTTGGCTTGATGATTTATTTTTAGTTTGAAACTAATATCATTTTTCTGTTGTAGTGCTCAGTTGCAGTTCATGACAGATGGGAAGAATCCACAGTCATTTGAATTGCTTATGATATTTCAGCATTTACCACTGAAGCCCTGTAGTTTTTGTGTGTTATTTTAAAAAGAAGTGATTAAAACAAACAATCAAAAAACATAAATCCATTTTTCTTTCTCTCTTCTCTCTCCCACCCTCTTCTCACTGTTTCTCTTTCTCCCTTTCTTTTCTTTTTTGGAAGGGCTCCAAGAGATACATTAGGAAATCTAATGCCAAATGCCAACAAAGAGTGAACTACTATCAGGAAAAGGTTTTTAAATGTGGGGCTTTTTTTTGTTAGAATATAAAAAGGGCATAAAAGCTAAAGATTATTTGTATTTTACTGGCTTACAGATGAAATGCCAACTACCCAGTCATCTCACTCAGACAATAAGATTTTTGGAAGAATTCCACATGACTTTAATAATTGTGTAACAGCTTTTTATCCAAAGCTTTGTTTAAAATGAATCTTGTGAGTTTGATGCCAATCAGTTTATAATAAAAGTGCTTAGTACTCCTCGACTGCATATGCCCATGAACTTTAAAAGGTTTCTTAAACACACACTGAGATTCAAGGAAGTGATTATTTTATATTATTAAATTATCCAAAAGATGGCAGAGGAACTGATAGTAGAATTCAGGACTCTTGGCTCTGTTCAGCACCATAACTTTGGAAGATACTGCTTCATTATTCCTATTCTCCATGGGAATATTAACTTCGGCAAAGTATAGAGTGAACTTGCATTTGCCAACATTCCTCTGCTATTGATACTTACAAATGAATAAAAACATTAAGAAGTTACAGACCATTCTTTATCATTGTCTCTGCAGTTAGTCTCTCCCAGAAGATGATGAAAGCTGGAAGGACTGACAGAAAACAACTCAGCAGTTGTTGGACTGTCCAGGAAGAAGTATCCTAAATAGGACAAATTCCTATATTCCTCTAATAAACATGAACTGCAGTGTAGTGAATGAGATACTTTATGACAATGCTAAAATGCAGAAAGTATCCACAGAGATGGGTTGAAGTCTCAGTCATGGAATGGGCACTTTTATGGCCTTCTTGGATATGAAGCTACGTCATATCTCATATGTGGGGAGATTACATAGGAACAGGTTATGGAGGAAAATTGTTTCATTACACTTCATTTTGGTGTACCAGCAGCAATAATTATACAAGAAAGAAAGTGGGATGATACCTGCAGGTCCTGCCTAAAGTTTCTGTAAAACTACTTAGCAGACTGGTGAAGATTATAAGATATAAATGTATACTACAAATGGATGAAACCCTGAGACCCATACATGATTCTTAGGAACAAGGGATAGGTGAATAGGCAAGTCACAGTGGGAATCCTGAAATCCACTGAAAACAGAGGGATTTAATGGTGCCACTAATGTGTCTAACTTCTGCTAATGCCACTAATAGTTTCTCTGGAGGTCAACTGTTCTCTCTGTGCCTTTCTCCACTACAGAGTACTGAGGCCTGAGCCGTGCCTACCATATCCATTTGCTGGTGCTGGGGATAATAGCCTTGGTCGACTGCACTGGCAGCTGTGGGATATTGGTGCAAAAGAGGGGAGAGATTTATATCATAAAAGGAACTCTGACTATTTCATATCAAAATCTCCCTCTGCCAAAGGGTTATATAAGCTCCAAAGCTAATCAGTACTGCAAAACAAGTGGTCTTTAGTAGACAGCAATTAAGGAATTAGGGGGATTCTCTAAAAGGGAAAGTCCTTTGCAGTAAAATAGGTGCCATGAAAGTGACAAAGTGATTATGTGGCTTCTTTGGTGTGGAAGAGAAATGCTAGTCAAGCTGGCTCCAAGACCCAGCAGGTGGGTTCCCCCCACCTGAATGGTCCCTGGAACATGTGGCTGCACCTCAGAACAAAAGGAACATTAACAGTCTTGGATGGGCTTACAGAGTCTGAGCCATGACATAAAATCTTGAAAGAAAGAGACAAGACTTAAATTCAGATTTAAGGAGGAAGAGATTTTGGACTTGAATGAATAAAAGGAAAACTGAGAACTGTCAAAAGGAACTGTAGATAAAAGTACATTAAGATAATTTAAAGATTCAGTGTCCACTGGCTGGACATTTGTCTCTTGAAATAAACCACTTCTCAAGCTGCTGTGGATCAACAGACAAGTATAAGGAGAATTCATTAGCAGAAATAAAAAACATTCCTTTTATTAGAGATAATCCTTAATCTCATAAACTATAAGGAATTATATTGGGTTTTATGCTCTGATTTTGTGTGCTTCATTTGACTTCCCTATGTATCTGCTTCTCTATTTCACACCTCTGTATTATTTTCCAATTAGTTTTTTATTTTCCCCCTTTTGCCACTCTTGTTATGGTGTGATTTCTGTACAGTGGACAGCTATCCACAAGGAAGGATTTTCACCACCTCTCCAATTCATTTATTCAGTTGCCCAGTGTAGTGACTTTCAATCACTAGTGACCTGGGTCCCATTCATACCTTTGACCTGAGTTTGATGTCTTTTTCTGTAATGGGCTCTGATTAGCTACTGACAGGGGCAGGGAGCAGAGACTACAAATCCTTCCATTGTGAAATAGAGTCTGACCTTCCATTTGCTGAAGCTAGTGATTCCCAGGGAGTCCAAAGGATTGGGTCCAAAGTCTTGAAAGAAGCTTAAGCTATTTAAATTCTCATGTGTAGCAACAGAAATGGCATTCCTGGCTCTTTATAGCTTGCACAAACAAGGCCAATCCTGCTGTTCTCTCTTGCCATACTGTCTTAGTTATGAATTCATCATGTTTGAGACCCTAAAATACAGACTCAAACAATGCCATTTACAATGATCCAGAGCCCTCATTACCTTCCTTCTTTAGCTACGGGCAGGCAGTCTTGCATACATCATCCTAACAGTATTTAGCCAGAGCCATGAAAACTGCTGGAATTGTGCTTTGCCTCTGCTATACAAAGTACACTTTTTAATAGGCATGGGTCAAAAGCAAATTGACTTTTTAGAGGGAAACAGGCTGCTCCTCAAAAACTATTAGGGATTCTGTCATCTGGAATATCCCTATCCCGTTGACCTTATTTACAGATTTCATGAAAAATACAGCATCATAACATTGATGTATAGACCCTCTAGCATTCAATTTCTTTAAAGGATGCCTCCATATGAAATAAGGATGCTGGTCATGAATCTGTGCATGCCGAGGCAATACTAATGAGACTAAGCACTGTAGAATATATTGCACACAGAGGCTTTTTTTAAATGTAGTCATACAGTTTGGAAATAAAGCAATTTGGCATCTTTCCATGGCTACGAATGAGGTAGTGTTGTGGGAGGGATAGTCAGTAATAAAAGTGACAGTTGTGGAGCATTATTGACAGCTTTTTTTTTGTAATTGCAAGCTGGATCTGCATTTATCCACATTGTCCAAGGTCTAGCTTTCTTCAGGAGCAAAACACAATCATATGATGGTAATATTTCATTTGGTCTGTTGGAATAATTCTTTCTCATAAGCAATTAAACCACCTTCTATTACTATTTTTATGACTTTTATTATTATAATAATGCACACAACCATAATTCAAATGCTCCAAGGTCCATAGAAACCAAGTAGGTAAGACAGACACAAGCAGATGTTCTAAAAGTTGAAGAAACAATTTGAGGGCAAGAAAAAAAAGCTGGATCTTTTGAGAGGGAATAAGCAGGTGGGCTCCATTAGAAGCATGAGTCTGCACAGGGGGAAATGAAGGTAAAAGAACTGTGCAAGGGAGACAAATAAAGGAAGGGTTTCTTGACAGCTATGGATGAGGACCAAAGATGAAGTGTAAAGTGAGGGATGCTGGAGGAAAACATCAGCAAGAAAAAAAAAAATAATCTGTAGAAATAGATGAAGTTCTTTACGGCTATCCAAACAATTCCATTTTGTCTGGTTTGGATCTGGTGTTTATCTGGTTGTTCTCTGGATCCTGTCACACTGTTCATGCTGAAGGGAAGGGCTGTCTGCTTACTGCCCAGTGCAGCTCTGGGCTAGGATAGCTGGCTGAGGGCTGGCACCAGTTTGGCCAGGTGTCTGGTACTGTGGTGTTGTGCTGTCTAATGAGAGACTCAGCAGCAGCAGAGAGCAGAGCAGTGACCCCTCTCTCCTTGAGAATGACTGCCTGATGTCACCTAGATGGTGTGCAGATCACCTTTGAGATTCATTAGGGAGTTATTGAGCAAAGGGGAACTTAGAGAAATGGAACACAGGTCAGTGAGGAACAGAGACACATCTAAATGATCCTGCTCTAGCAGGGGGGTTGGACTAGATGATCTTTTCAGGTTCCTTCCAACCCCTAATGTTCTGTGGTTCTGTGAAAGAGCAGGGCACTGACAGTGGGTACAGGACTGAGCCTTCATTGATCACCAGTCAAAATTTAGAGTGAAGAGATCAGAATCCCTTAAAGAGTGGGTTGTGTGACCTTCAAGGAAGATTAAAGAGAAGTGAAAACACTGACCTTAAAAATGTGAGTTATTTTGAAAAGAACTGCAAATGGCAATTGCTTTTGGGAGAATAGACTTGAAACAAACAGGCTTGGGATTCCTGGGCCTGCTGCTGATAAGAGATGGTAAACTGTAGTCCAAAAGATCATCCAAACAACAGGAGGCTACTGATGCTTAGGCAAATTGGAATGGATCTTGGGGGAGCCTAAGGAGTGTCCAGTCAAGGTGGTGCTGCCAGGCTTCTGACTTCTCACTTTATTTTT
The DNA here is from genome assembly GCA_025447755.1 of Corythornis vintsioides. Lineage (NCBI taxonomy): Eukaryota > Metazoa > Chordata > Aves > Coraciiformes > Alcedinidae > Corythornis > Corythornis vintsioides. Next base: position 15,713 of record JAOEGS010005116.1, on the reverse strand, counting down.
AGTGTCTGCATCTTCTCTCTTCTTTAAACAAATTTAGCAAGAGAGCCTGGTAAGGCTGGAAATGTTCATTCTGCTAATCTCTGCTGTAATTTCAGAGAATTCTGTACTTGCCTGGAGTGCTCTAAGACTGTTCGTGATCTTTGCATCACAATACCATGGCAATCCAGGAAAATGGTTGTATTTATGAATGTGAATGTATGGTCATCTTTACCATGTATGCATGTCATTAACTAAACGACAAGAAAACACTCCAGGAATGATCAAATTATCTTTCCGAACATCTCTATTTTCTCTTTTAAGTTGAAATGTAGGTGCTTAACTTAAATTGGTATCAATATGTAAAAGCTCTGCTATCACTCGCGAAAAAAACACAATTTATCCCTATAACATAATTCATTATAATTTAGCATTTCAATGTACAACCAAAACAAACAAACAAAAAACCCAAACCAACTGTGCTTTTGTGATACAAAATTGACTTCTGCCTGCGAGGATAAAGTTATCAAGAACAGAGATCTTTAGACTGAAACACGTGTCCATTTAGCTTTCATAACCTTGACCAGCAGTGCATTTTCTGTCTGATATAGAAATTTATAGCAAGTGTTGCACACACTCTCAGCCTGCATTTTTGTATGATCAATAGATAAGAATTGAATGATATTAGTAGCTTAGAGTCAGCAATGCAGTTTAATAGACAACTTATGAAATTATGCACAACCTTATAGGTCTTTAAAACAATGTTAAAAATCAATTTCATGTTTGGCAAACAGTCAGTGTAGCTCTGTCAATACAGAGTGAAGTGCCCAGGTCATACAGTAGCAAATTCTGCTCTCAGGTTGTCATGTAATGAAAAAATAACACCATTAAAACCAGGGGGGTGACTAACTTTACAGCAGTGTGTAATGGGGCTGGAAGTGGCTTTTATGGGAAGAATGGAGAGACCTACCAGTTTCGATCACAAAAACGTCTAACCAATATATAGATATGTGAACACATATACATGTATTATATATACAGATTATATTGAGCTACTTCATAAGTAATCATTCTTCTAATAAATGATAGAAATTAAACAACATTACATGTTGTATAAATACACTCTTCCAAAGAAAAGAAACAAATTCTTGCACAATTCTCAGTCTTCTGTAAGGTTTGTACTGATATACAATGGTTGGCATATTTTAAGCAGGTAAAAATAACTTTTTCCAGTCAGGAAAGTTTGCTTTTGCCTTTAATATATAAGCTTTTCTATACATGTCAATAAAGTCAACTCTTACAGGAGGTCATGAGTCTACCTTAGTTTTCTAAATGAGCTAAACTTTAGATAGGACTTCCAGCCATTTTCAACTTGCATGAACAGAGATGAAAGTGAAGGACATCATGTCATAGGAGACATACAACACTTTATGGCATTTAATCCCGAATGCCTGGTTGATTTTCATGGTGACTTTCTACATTTAAAGAAAGTTTTGAGGCTTGAAAATTCTTTATTTTCAACTGGAGGATTTCTAGCAAGTGGAAACTTCTAGGCTATAACAGACTACCTTTTCTTTTTTCTTTTTTTTTTAAATAAATAAATAAGTTAAACTTATGTCTTATGATAATGACAGCATATCACATGAAATTATATTAATGGGAGCTAGGCTGTCTTAGTCACTTGAAACTGAAGGCACTTTGTTGAAAGGATTGAGCAGGACTTCAGAACACTTGATTTAATCTTCAGTTGTATAAAGGGGAAAAAAACCCCCTATGTTCCACATGTTTCTGGTTTAGTTTTTTTCCAAGATTGGAAAGGAAATAATTGTTGCTGCCATTAGAGCATATTTCTAGATAATTATTTTATGTCAGGGAAGAGCAAGGGCCTGCTACCACTTAAGGGAAGGTGAGCCTGGTGCTGAGGGTGACCCTTGTTAGTGTCAGTGCCCTCAGTGATCCTGGCACAGTCCTACAGGATCTGACCATGGTGTCAGAGCCAGGAGCTGGTAACAGGGTCCAGCAACAGCCCCAGACCAGGCAAGTGATTAACCTTGGTTCAGGATCCAGCTAGGGATGAAAGGAGACAGGACTGGCAACAAGGCTACAACATCAGCCTCCCAAGTACAAGCAGATGATGAGGCCAAAGACAGGATTTAGAGACAATCTAGAACATCCATCTGAAGTGAGCATGCAGACAAGAAGCTGCATACCCTTAGGCCCAAGATCCAGCCTGGAGACAGGCCTGGAGGCAGCAGGAGTCCAAAACATGTCAGCTGAGGGCCCAGACTTATGGAGCCCCTGGGCCCAGGGGCAGGGGAGTGGGCCCCAGGTGAAGTGGGTCAGGGCCATTAAGACCTATCAGTGCCCTCAGATATCTGGCATTTTAGAAGAGATTGTCCTTTCAATGACAAGCTGTGTGTAGGAGAGAAAAAATACAGGGAATTAAAAAAAAAAAAAGAAATTGTGCACCTTGGTTTCTCAACGGGCAGGTTATCTCTATTTTTGTAGAGGCAAAGTTAAGTAATCATTTAACTAATATGAGAGAAGGGGGTAAATATATGCACGTCAAATATATGTTTTTGATAGGAGGAATCACAATGTAATAGGGGAGTTGAGAGAATAACTGGAAAGGCTCTGTGTTTTAAAATTTTGTACCTCTAATCTGTGAGCACCGCCAAAGCTCTGAAAATAGATGACAGAATTTGAAGCTGTTCTACAGTTGTTTTTTAATATTGTATATTAAACTGAATGTTCCTGTGGTGTTGAATGTGTTAACCCAGTGTGTTTGTCTAACATGCAGTGGAAGATGAAGAAGCAGGAAAAAATAAATTATTTCTTAGAAGTGCCTTATCTTGAGCCCACCATTGAGAACTATTGAGGGACAATAGTTTAGCCATTGGTTTGGAGAACTTTGTCTTAATCTCCTGCTGAGTTTACAGTAATGGTTTTATCTAGGAAGGACAAACCCTGGGAATACAGAAGAATAACCCCCTTGTGACTTTGGGTGTTTAAATGGGATTCTTCCTCAAAAGAGAGGTGAGTGTTTTGTTGAGGAGACAGGCTGACATGTGCAATGTTTGAAAAAGTGGGGCCTGCTCATCCTAATGGGTAACAGAGTGAGCCTTTGACAAAGATAAAACAGGAGTGTCTCCATCTTTTCACAGTCTCATTTTTTTAATGACTGCTTTGATTCTACAGTTAAATAATGAATTTTTTTTACTTTTGGGAGCAGCTTTGTCAATATATATGCCTGTTGGTATGTCATTGACTCTAAAGTGGGACTAAATAGGCTGTTAACAACTGCCCTAATGCATGTACCACTGATTCCTGTTAAACTGAATGTGTCTAACTGAATAATATTATCGATTCAACATATCAGTTTTGCATTTATTCTAGTTTAATATACTGGGGCTGGGTAAAGCCACACTGTGGCTGGGAATGAGGAGCTTTAGCACAGCTGAGGAGATTGCAATTGTCTTGTGTGTCCTAGATCCACTTACAAGTAAATCCTTCCATATAAACTTATTTCTGTTCTTAGTTGTTGTACTCCAAATTTAATGGTATAATGCATCCTTCAGTATAAGCTTTCTGGTTTTTATATTGCAAACATCAGAAGTGAGAAGACATTCACTCCAGCTTTTATACTAAAGACTTTGTTACCCCTCATGGGACCTGTTAAAGCCTAATTTATGAACAATAATATGACAAATTTGTAAAGCTGAAAAATTGAATGAAACATATGCAACTGTTTATTTGGAAATGATTTACCATGTGATTTCCATACTACTATATTTTACTACGTTGCAATTAAGTCATCAATGTCTATAAATATGTAAAAAGTGAGTGTAGGGAGGATGGAGCCAGATTCTTAGTGTCATCCAATGACAGGACAAGAGGCAACGGGAGTAAGTTGGAGCACAAGAGGTTTAGGGTAAACACAAGGAAAAACTTTTTCTCAGTGAGGGTGCCAGAGCTCTGGAACAGGCTGCCCAGGGAGACTGTGGAGTCTCCTTCTCTGGAGACATTCAAGACCCGCCTGGATCTGTTCCTGGGTGACTTAGTCTAGGTGATCCTGCTCAGGCAGTGGGGTTGGACGTGATGTTCTTCTAGATCCCTTCCAACCCCTAACATCCTGTGATTCTGTGATTCTGGAAGTGATCAATAGTGACTATGAGAGCCAGAAGCACTCATAGAGTAAGATCCTGAAGGTACTGATCCACACCACAGGTGGATAATGGAGCTGTTGTACATCCTGGCTGAATACTTTTTTTTTTTTTCTGTCTATAAATTCTGAAATAGAATGTTACCATTTCATTCATCAGAAGTGCTGTATGGGCCTGTATGCTGAGAAGCCCATATAATATATAGCATAGATACATCAGTTCAAAAGGGAAACAGGTTGTAGCTCTAAATGATGCTGTTTATAGTCCCAGAGAATTCTCCTTTGTAACTCATTAAGAGGAGTTCTTGTTTCCAAAGTTATTCACTGAGAAACAACCAACCAGTTTCTTTGTCACAAAGGAGTGGAGCATAAGAGTAGGGGTCTCTTGTACAGGCTTTGATGCCTGGTAGAGAATTCTCCTCTGCCTGGCTCTAGTACATGGGAAGCACTGGGATTCCTGCTCTCCTATCAAGGAGAGATGGATGAGGGTTGCAAAAGGTACTGCAGCTTTGTATTTGTGCAGCCATTGCACAGTAGAGGGTAAAAGTGGAATTTCTCATTCAGTGTCCTACTGGCTGTTGGATTCAGTCTTCAGCTATTTATTACCTATTTTAGCAGTTCTTACTGTGAAAATGTGGCAGGTATGGTGATGAAACCTCTGCAGATGTCGCCCAAGAATTCCCCTGAATTAAAATCAGGAAAAGATTCTACTTCAAACTCCTGGAAGGAAGGACAAAGATGGTGATGTGCCAGCCAAGTGAATTGTAGCATAAGAGGTTATACTCAGGGTTTTGCTACTAGACTTTCATTGGAGTAGGACCAGGAGCCTTTGTAAGAAGTCTGCCACTTCGTAGCATGGGAAGGCCAATGAACTATTTCTCCTGGCTAAAAACTGACTGAACATTTGTAATGAAGGGAATGGTAACTTGGAAGGAGGATTTCCATGGCTTTTAAACTATACATCAGCGAGCTCCTTGATGTTTCTTCTTGCTGTTTACTTAACTGGTATTTTGAAATGTCTCCCTTTGTTGATTTCTGGCACTGAAATATGAGTAGGGGCATCACAATAGAAAGTGAAAAGGCACATTCCCCAGTTTTTGGGTACATTATTCCATGAATCTCTTTGTCGTTGCACATGACCAATTGACCTTTGAAACCGTGTCAGAAATAACTCTGCATCTTGATGGATGACACTGACCTTAATAACAATAACAAAAAGAGGGTAAAAAATGCAGCTCTTTTTCTCTGTAATCACCATGGACTGCTGGCTGTCAGGCTCAGACTTTATTGTTCTTCTTATTTACAAGCCAGACAGCATTACAATGGTTTTTACTTATTGGCTAGTACAGGAGCTAATGTGAAGATGGGTTGTTGGAGTGCAGCAGCCAGAACTTCATGGTGTTGAGAGGGGAAGGAACTGAGACTTGACTTTAAATATATGTCAGGGACTTTGCAGACAGGAGTGTTACAGTTTGATGTGGTACACTAAGATCCACTGGTGTTTTTCCATCTTTATTGCTCCTAAAAAAAAACCAAAAAAAGGCTTTCAAACACACTGTAGTGATAAGCAGAGCATTCACACTAAGCAGCATTCAGAGATTAAAGTATTGTCCCTCCTGATAACACACAATACAGGTGTTATCATTGTGTGCATATTCCATTAAGAAACAGACATGGATTAGATTATCGTGGACAGATTATGGAATGTTTGCTTTATATTCATGACTGAACTGGAATAATTGGATTTACCTGATTTGGAGATCTGGTCTTGTTTAAAAGGACAGACAAACCAAGAATGGGAACCGAAACTTTTTGGATCAATCCAAACGGGGGGAAAAAAAAAAAATAGAATGGTCCAAACTTCCATAGTACTTTTGTCCTGATGTGGTATGATAAAAACTTATTATTATCTTTAAAAAAATAAAATCTTCTATACAACCATTCAGTTGAAAATGTTATCATCTGAGAATCTTGATAAAAAAGAGGTAGGTAATAATACAATGTGTGGAGGTAATGATAGAAGTACTATATTGGTTTAGCAGATCTTTTGTCCCTCTATGTTTAGGAAGCAGAGAATATGCACAGTACATAATTTACTCAAGTAGTCTAAAGAAGTGACTCTAATATGGTGAGCCTTGTCCCAAGTGCTTAAACAAAGGCCACTGTGAATCCATTCTGATTGGGTCCTTTTCCAGATTTCATGCCCATTAAAGCATCAATTACCTCTGACATTTCTATCAGCCTTCTATTAAGTTTGCACTTACTAAATTTCCAGAAATCATGAGCAAATTAATCCAAGCATTAACCAGACTGCAGAGGGAATAACTTAAAAAAAGGAGGAAAAAAAGATCAGTGTAATTTATGATAATAGATTTTCAAATAAATTGCTTCCTTTGGTTAATAACTTGTTCTCTTGTGACTACATACTAGATATCACACCAATTAGTTAATGTTTACACGGCACTTTGAAGATGTAAAGCACTAGGTAAATGCAGGCTTGTTATTGTTGCTAAATCAGTCAATGATCTACCAGGCTCGTGGTCCCCTTTGTAAAACATATTTAACAACTGTCCAGTTGACTTTAGCAATCCCATAAAAAGGGTTGTTTCTTTTTCATATTTTTAGAGGACCTTCAGTTGTGTTGGATTTTCAGTTGGAGGGCTTCTTTTATAATACTGAATAGACACTTTATTGTACTGCAGACCCCCAGGAGGGAGACAGGCTAAAGTTATTATTACATATTATTGCCTTAATTAATGGGTTTTAAAGCCCACAGGACCCGGAATCAATAAGATCAGAAATGGAATAAATTAGTTATAAGAACGAATACCTATTTCAACACAAGGATAGGGATGCACCTCAGTGAATTGCAAAACTATTTGAGTTTTCGAATGATAAGGATGAACTGAATTGAAATAAACATGATTTTCAAAGGGGCTTGTTTTGGGGATGCACGGCAGGGGACACTCTGCATTGTATGTTGAAGTCAGGTTAGATATGGAGACACACAATGGGTAAGTAGTTAAGCTTCAGTTGAATTTACAGGCTTGAAATAATTCAAAGCTGGTGGGAGTTTGGCTGTTTGCAAGGAAGCTCTCAGAGACTAAGCCAGTCACTCCTAACAAAAGAGATGGAGTTGCTGAAATGCAATGCTTATTTCTCTGTGACTTTTTTTATTTAACCTTACAAATATTTCAGCCTATTGCTGAGCTTTTATATGGCGAAGCACTCTGTGCATCACATCCTTATTGTTCTTTCAGAACAAAATGAAAGCTAAGCAAAAAAAGGGGGAAAAAAGAGAATAGGGACATTGCAGGCATAGACACCTAAGAAATTGTGATTAATACCTCTCACCAGTTTTATAACGCTTTTGTCTAGTGGCACTGGCCTGGAACAAACAATAACAAACCAACCATAATGTAACATCCCCTGAGAGCCATTTGGATCATGCAGGAGCTGGAAAGCCGACAGCATGAGCTAGTGAAAACTGTTCTAATTACTTGTTAAGATACACTCTAGAATCTGGCAAAGGAATCTACCGAGTACCACAAATGGTGCAGCAGTGCCACCACCTGAAAGAAAGGGAGACTCTAAGGGTGGGGGAGAAAGCAGTGAGGATAATTAAAATAAATCATAGTGAAGGGCTGATTTTAACATCTAACTAAAACCCTACTGCAGTCTTTCCTAATGAGGCCTTGGCCTTCCTCCCAGAAACCAGTTTGTTTTCAGATCAGGTACTAAATCCAAGACATACTGGGTAGTATATTCATATGAAGCCTGAGCAATAGAGAAAGGAAACTATGACAGGAAAGGGTTCTCCCCTTGCCTGTGGAGTAGGAAGGTGCAATGTGGGATCACTTTTCCCCTGAGCTCCTCCTGGAGACTGCTGTTCCTTTTGCATGCCTCCCCCTTTCCTGTTGATCTTCGCACAGTAGGATTCCAGACATACTGGAAAATGAAAGGAGAGGTAAGAAAGACACTCTCCATATCTTTACATGAATCTCATGTCTGATGACTGGGTGAGGAGACAAGATATTAAGAAGTATGCTCACCACAGAAATATGTTTGCTAAGGATAGCAGCTGAACAACTCTGCCTTCTATCTCTTATCTATTAAGAGACTTTCCTGGTGTGAGGTTCTGTAGCCTGTGGCACACCTGATAGGTCATATTCAGTGTTGCACAGCAAAGAAAAAGAACTGCACTGCTTTCTGCTGGCAACAACTTTTTGCTGTATACCAGGAACTGTTACTGCTTTATGTTAAATGTCCAAAGTAAGAACATTTCTATAGGAAATACCAATACTTAGTGAGGAATCTCAAATGCTCTGGTTATGACAAGAGAGAAAAACACAGGAAGATTCAAAATCTGTCTATATAAATTTGTCAATTTAAAGCTTTAAAGGATTAAAGATTATCATTCTTGGCCAATTTGAAAGGCCCATCTATTGTGGCTTCCAAAAACAAAGTAAGACTGAAATATGCTGTTTAAATAATTTAATTTTTAAGCAGGGCTCATTGTAAATATGTTCTGCATGTAAAATGGTTTTACATTGAGAATTTCAAGCTCAGTTGCCACTGTTAATCTTCTGCAATGCTGATGTACATGACTTGAAATTGTCACCTCTTAACAATCAAGTCTCTGTTTTCATTAGGAACATTATATTCAATTTAAGATAAGGTGGAGTCAAGTTTTTTTGATAGTGTTCTGTTGGTTCAGCATTCAGGCAAGTCTACCCAAGCACAATGCAGTAACTTGTTATCCAAAGCAACTTACTGATGATCAGCTAGTCACAGGCAGTGCTGCCTTAGTTATGCCAGCTTTCCATTGCCATCATTAAACACGTTTTTCTAATAAACACTGTTCCAAAGAGGAAAGGAAGAAAAGAAGAAATAAAAGAGAGTAAAAAACCTTTTCTGGTTGTTAAACAAATTGCTGAAGCATTTCTGTCAATTTATCAGCAGTGAGAATGACGAAAAAGAGAAACAGGTGCACAGTGCAGAGCTAAAATTTTCTGTGCGCCTGTAAAAACAAAGCCCCACTCTTTTCTGCTGAGGTGAGTCTAAGAGTGAGCCTTCCTGTTTGTTTTTTCCCAAACAAGGAGGAAGCACTGAAGCTTTATTTTCCTATATCTTGTTTAGCCACCTTGATTAGAGTCTATATTCAGGTTCCTTAATGGACAGCGTATTATATAGGTTGTTTGAGGTTAAGTAACAATGGGTGGCATGGCTAGCACAGTTTCCCATGTCTCTAAATATAAACACAATAAGAATCCTGTTAAGACAATGAAGCAAGATAGAAACAGGCTTGCTGCTCCAGCGCCTACGTTCTTTTTCTTGTTTTCTGGCCATTATGTAAACTGACATTCTGGTTTTCCCATTTGAGAGCAGACCTCTGCCTTATCATCATCACAGCAGATGTGCCCAGAGAATGTTTACCAATAAGGAAAAGAGACATTGCCGTTGTCTGGGTTGTTATTTCCTACAACAAAGAATAGGGGAGTTGGGATGAAGGAGGAGGACGGAAGGCAGCCGGTGTCGAAATGCTACAGCAGCGATGTCAGCAGAGCCCCCGAGGTGTGGTTAGGAGCAGAGCTGTTGCATAGCTACCAACTTCATTCAGAGGTGGAGGTGCATGGAAGAAGCGTTAACTGCTGCCCAACATGTGCCTCCATCCCCACAAGCACCACGCTGCAGTATCTTTTGATGAAAACTACACAGGCTTTTTTTTCCTCCCCACGCAGTGATAGTTACACCAGATCAAACCCTCCCATGCACTGGTGTGACACCTGTGTGAACTGGCTTTCAAACCGGGTAAGCCACAGCTCCCTCAGCTTCATTTTATGCTAGTGTGAGTCGTTTACACCAAGATTAACTTCGTTAGTAGCAATGTAGCCTTGATGCAAAGGCTCCTGTGTCAGTAAGGCCTAGTTCTCCTAGAAAGCTGAATTTCTCTGCAATAGTAGAAAGTGCCTGCTTTGGAGCAAAACCAAATTGAACAAGGGCAGAATATAACAATTTATAGGAGGGAAGAATGTGCAGACAAAAGCAAAATTTAAACTATGAAATATTAATGAATATACCTGAATTTATTAAAGGTGACAAAGTGACAAGACTCAGCTCAGCGCTGCATCTGAACTTTTCTCTTTGCTCAGATACAGATCTCTTTCTGCCCAAAGTGGCTGTGACTGCTGAAAAGAGAATTCTGAGAGCCATGAAGTATTCAGGCTTGGCTTTTTAGATTGCATTTTTGTCTGAAATAAATGTCTTTGTGTAAATTAACTTCAACAGCCACTAAACAATCCTTCTAACCATCGTGACCCTAAGGTGTCAATGCACTTGTGGCTCTGTAGTTTCTGCAAAATACATATTATAATTTTCCCTAATTAAGTGTTAGGAGAAGGTTTTAACTGATAGTTGAGGAAGAGCTTGGAGCACAGACAGTTAAAGAGTGTAAAGAGCTGAGAAGTGGTTTTGCAAGTAGTACAGCCTTCATGCTGTTTGTTTCTCAGCGAATCAAAAGGTTCCTGATTTTTTTTGCTGTAGAAGTAATAGATGCAGAGTTCAGGTCTCATTTATCTTGCTAAGAGAAATACAAACCAGAGGTAAAAAGTGAAATACTGACCCTCTTAGCAAGTATATGCAGAATGTCAAGACCCGAACTCATTCTGATTTCTCCAAGCTATAAATGCTAAAAACCCAATAGTGTCTACATGGGAGTGAAAATGCATCAAATTCCATGTTCAGTACAAACTTCGTTCTCTGTGCTGTGGCTGATGAAGACTCGCTCAGCTGCAGCCCACTTCAGGTGTAGCCAAAAGCAGAACTGGTGTTCTTCGGGCTGTTTGAAAAGGTTCAGCCTCCAAAACAAAGTGTCACCATCTGTGTGAGTGAAGGTCTTAGCAGCTGTATTGCAGGTGGCCATTTAACTTGTATTAATCTAACTTCAGCCTCTGTGTTCATCCCTTTGTGACAGTTTGGAGATGCTGTAGATATGGAAAGCAAGGGCACAAGGTTAGTTCTTCTGCACTGGAGTCGACACACATAATATATGTCGACCTTCTGGGAATTGGTGGAGTGGTTCATTAGTGCAGTGGAACTTATTGAGAGCTCTAAGCTTTTTCCTCCAGGTATTTGTCTCTCTAATTATCCTTCTTATTGTTTTTATCAGAAGTACTTATTTCTTGAAAGCTACAGGGTTAGTAATGCTGGATTTTTAACGAAGTCTTTGTATAATTGTTATGGCACATTTTATATGCACTGCAACATCGTGCTTCTGTAGAGAAGAAAATCTATATTTCTTCATCATACTTTAAAGACTAATTCCCTGGAGTAATCTCCATTCTCTAATAGTTTATTCTAAATAAAATTGATTTTTTTTTTTTTCTGGGAGATTAAAACCTGTCTTGGAAGATTGTGAATGGTTTTGTTGTGTAGGCCTTTATTAATAGATACCCTGCAGCTTATTTCTGTTTATATAAGTTGAAAACAATAAAAAGACTTGACAGTTTTGTCAGTTGTGTTAGCTTAGAAAAACATACTAAAAAAAGGAAACAGACACCTCCTCCACCTGATGTAGCAAGTAACGTTGCTGTAAACAAACTTCAACCGAGTGTTTAGAAAGATCTGACTCATTACTCAGAGTAGAGTGGGCTGTTGAGTTTATCTATGAAATGTTAAAGCATGCAGAAAGTGAGCCATAGGACTCAAAGCCTCTGCTTTGTTAAGCAGGAGATGATTGTTTATCGAGATCAACAATAACTGACGTATGAGTCTGTTCACAGAGATATATCCTACTGTGCTCTTTTTAGCAGGTTTCACTGTGGTGAAACAGACGCAGACATCAGACAAGTGCCAGGATACACTGTAAGTGGCTTGTGGGGAGCAGCTTCCTGTATAGAGATACTGAAAGTGATGCGTTCCATTTGGGGGGAAAAAGAAAAGAAAAGAAGAAAAAAAAAAGTCCATATCTCTTTAATAGGTTGCATTTTGCATTGATAGGACTCACTTTGTGGCGGAGTCTGCCAGCAGGTACCTCCTGCTTTTGAAAGTTAAGGTAAACACGGCATTGCCATTAACAAATGCAGCGTCTAAATGGTAGTTAGTAGTGCAAATTTACAATTCCCAGTCAATTGTCTTCCAAGTAAGACAGAGGAGCTGAGAGCTGGGTGTTGAAGCTGAAGCATTTAATCCTAAACATGGTTATCTTCACGGAAATGAGAATCACTTTGCAGGTGATCAGAGAAACTTCTTGAGGTTGTATTAGTTGGCCTTCTTAATCTGCCTTAGTTTATGAACCCTGGCTCTCTCTCAGGCCATAGCATCATAGTTTTCATTATTGTAAAAGCAGGATAAAAGCAAACTGTTGGTTCGAGATAATTTGACAAATACAATTTAAGCTTGCCTAAATTTCCTTCAGCAGTTTTGATGTGGAGCAGGTTCCCACATTTGAGTTCTGCCCCCCAAGTTCTGTCACCAAAACCATCATGTCTTAAAACTCCAACATAACTTGCATTAATATAGTTTTATTCTAGACACATTTGTGTGCTTACATTCACTAGTTTTACTCTAGATACTTTCTGTACTTTTACTTTTTGGTGAATGAGTTCAAAACTTGGATTTTGTAATGAAATCTCTTTCAGCAAACTGTTTACCTTGGCACAGATAAGAATCATGAAAATTCATTTTTTTTCTATGTGAAAGACAAGCAAAACGTCTTTGTTACTCATTCACTTAGTTCTTTAGCAGGCAGAAGTCTGTACATCCTCTCAGCATCAAGCACATCTATTCCTACTGATCTACATTGGTCTTAAATTTAATCAAATAATGCCTTAAAACTCATAATGTTCTTTAAATTATTATAAAGCAGAAACAACTTCAGAGACATCAAAGCACGATAAAATTTGGAATAGCCCAAATAATGATGCCAGCATCATGAGACTTAAGATGTGTCACAACCTTCTTGGAGAATTCATCCCAAAATGTAAAGCTGCAGTCGTAGTGCTGGGAAGGTGCTGAACTCTGCTGTGGTGCTGCCCTTTGTCCTTAAGCTTTTTTTGTATTGAGATATTTTGCTCTTTGGAATAAAACTGTAGGAATACAACTTAAAAGGTGCCATCAATTTACTTGTAAAAGAGGGTTGTGTTAGAGTTGACTGTGCCATGCTTTTATATATTTTTTGTATAAAAATTCAGGAAAGCTATCCCTAAGTCATGTAGGCACTATGGCATTTCACACACGTAGGAACATGTTACAAGTGGGTGTATATGAATGAGTAACTTAAGTGTTAATTCCCAGAAATGATAAACATTTAGACCTGTTATTTGTTGGCTGGCAGACTGGTGGGGCAACTTGTGGTAGATGTGAACCAGGCCAAAGAATCCGAAGCAAAATTACAGCATGGAAAGCATGAAACTAGAGGAAGAAAATGAGCCAAATATCAGTGTTCCAGAACAACCCCGAGGTCCCTGTGCTGGGAACAAATGGAAGAAGTGATCTGTCCTATCTTCCCTGAGTCAGAACTCTAAAAGTTTTGAACTTTAGTTATCTTCTGTGCTTTCAACTTGATATGGGAGTTATCTTCAAAGTAGTTATCTAAAGTTTTATATCTGGAGAAAAACAAAACAAAACAAAACAAAACACACATACAAAAAAACCCCAACAACTTAAAAGGAATATTATATACAATGGAAAACAGTGGACATCTACTAACTGCTGAGGAAAAAAGTCCTTTTATCTATAAATAGATTATTGATTCTGATACAACCACATCACAGTGTGGGTGGAAGAGGAGCTCTGGAAGAATTGATCATATCAGAAATTAAAAAAGGGAAATTATTTTTGCCCCCAGGAATTATATTTAAGTTTGTATGGTCTTTGAAATAATATTTATATAAGACTCTGTTGTGCTAATCATAATTCAAGAAACATGCTGCTATAAATTCTTCACAATATATGTTACTGAGATTTCATTTGTCACCCTCTGAAAATGTATTGAACTAATAATGAATGGGGACTCTAGATCCATAAATAGAAATAGAATCAGAAAAAACTTAGCTTCCAATCTGTATTTTGGAGTACCTAGAATCACAGAATTGTTGTGGTTGGAAGAGATCTTTAAGATCAAGTCCAACTGTCAACTCAGCACTGCCAGGTCACCATTGCACCATGTCCCTCAGCACCACATCTACATGCCTTTCAAATCCCTTCAGGGGTGGTGATTCCACCCCTTCTCTGGGCAGCCTGTATCACCTCCTCTGCCATAGTGCTGGGTACTGGGGTATCAATCATCACTTCTCTAGTCCTGCTGGCCACACTGGTTCCGTTCCTAGGAGTGCTTTGGTCTAGATAGTATGTACAATGTCATGGATGTCCTTTCCAGTGACACTGGAGTTCATTATGGACAGCATCATGAATTTGTGTGAGAAAGAGAAGAAAGTTGATGCTGCAGCCTTATGCTTTAGGAAAAAGAGACAATCAGTTAGAGATTTGTGCTCGTGATACCTGTAGTGTCACATAGTCTGATTGTTGTAATTTAAGATGTACATGTCACGTTAGAATGGAAGACAGAATAAACTCATACTTGCTATTTCAGTTTCTGGTAACCACCTACACTTAATATCTTCTGATGAAATATTGAATTGTTTTTGAGTGATACTCCTGCTGCAAAGTATTTCCTAAGGTGTTAAAACTGAATCCATCTTCTGATCTTCTAAGAAAGATAATATTTTGTATAAATAGAAATAGCAGAAATTAATGCAGTAGTGCTAGAAATTTTCAGTAGGGACAGATTTATTGGAAGAATAAGGTCACGTTTGGAAAAAACAAAAACAAAAAAACCAACCCCTCAAAAAACTTATGTCCAGTATTTTATATGAAAACAAAAAAAGTTCTCCTTGTGTATGGGATAAAATTAAGTGTAACATCAATGAAGTTAGAGACAGACTAAAGTAAAATGGGTTACAATGATAAGGGACAGAGGTGGAAACCAATGTCAACGTTAGTCAGCTGGGAACCTCCTCATTAATTAAAATAATGCTGTTCTCAAAACTCATCCACCAGCAACATCTCATTTCAACAATTTCCTTTTCAGCCCAGTTCATTGTCATCTGCCATTACTCAGTTTCCTAATCACCTCCTGGGGTCCATATAGTTGTGCTAATTTCCCATGTAGCTTTGTTTAAAGACTGTTGCCAAAGTCCATACACTGTTCATAGAACCTAAAACTGAACTGAATGTGGTAAGAGAGGTGGATTAATTACCACTGCTAACAAACCTCTTGTATGCATGTGAGCCTGATGCTATGGGACACTGAAGGCCTTTGGGAAATGCTAAACTCCTCCAGTGTCTGTCAGCATCAGTCTGACAGAGACAATCAGCAATGTATTTATCTGTATATGAAACATAATTACATTTTTAAAGGTGACTTAATCCTAAAGATTATTACCAGGGAACTTTTCCAGCTGCTGAGAAAAGGCTGAGAGTGCTTTAAATGGACATAGCTGTATAAAATTAGATATAAATATATTTATATATACACTTCTTTAGTTTTGGTGAAAGGGGAGTTAAGTTTTTTATC
>JAOEGS010005115.1:0-25103 GCA_025447755.1 Corythornis vintsioides | reverse complement strand
TTTTTTTGGAAGCCATTTTCCCTCAAATTTTTTTTTGGGATGGGATTAAGCCCCCCCTTTCCCCAGGGGAAAAACCCTTTGTTTTTTTTTGGCTTTTTTCCCCCCCCCCCCCCCCCCCCTTGGCAGTTCAGTTTATTAACATTATAAAGGAAACAAAGCCGTAGGGATAAGAAAATTTTTTCAAAGTCTGAGATAGAAGTAACCTGGTAGTGGCTTTCTGCAACCTCCCTTCCACTTGCTCCTGGTGTGTGAGTAGTGCTGATCAGGAGGTTGTGATTTAGATCAACAGGACTTGCCACAGCAAGCTAATAACCTCCTGACCTTCAGTTCTATTATGATACACAGGTTTCATTTCCTCTGAGCTAAAACTTACACTGAAGGGAAAATAAGGCCTGCTTCTCAATTTAAAAATATAAAAAAAAAAAAAGGAAAATAGAAAAGTTGTTTTGTTGGTGCCCTTACATTCACCTACATCTTGTACAGAAAAAAATAGTTTAGGTTGTTGTGTGAGGAATAATGAGAAAAATAAAATTAAGCATTTAAACATTTCTGCCTGCATAATTGCAATATCCCCAATTGTTACCCCCGATTTATTCTTTCAATTTGAAATAACATCTAAAAGAGTTTGAGTCCAACAGTTGTAACATCAATGAAAGGACAGGGGTTTCTTTTTATTCAGGGGTTACTATTTTAGCATCTTAATGCACAGCTTAACTTGCACGGGCTCTGGTTGTTGATAGAAAAGCTATTTGGTGTGAGTCCTTGCAGCTTTAGACCAGCTTGTGAGTGTGCCTTGGCTGAGCAGCTGCGTGCTTTCAGCTGAGACTGGCTGTCTCTGTGCTGTGCAGACCACCAAGCTGAACTGTATCCATCTGCACTTTCCCTGGGAACACTCTAGGCCAGGCATTCTTTCTGTAGTCTGTCTACAGACACAAGTGAGCAAAAGGCTCCTTTAAACTTGAACAGGGGCGATCTCTGGCAGCCCTCCTAGCAGTGTGGTGCTGTAGCAAGCAAGTCAGAACTGCTTATGCAGCTTCCATCGGAGGTAAACTCAGCGTTGGTACTAAAATCATTCCAGTTTTGCCTTTCTGGCTTTTGCTCCACAGGCTTCTACAGAATGCAGCATGCTGGGAGATCTCTCCCTCTGTTGTACATAACTGATCACTACTCAGTGTGTTCTGCTGAAGTTAGGTGTGTGCTTTCCTAAGGAAGGGTGACTGTCAGAGCCTGATCTGTTCTGGAGAATGAGAGGAGACCAAGTGCCTAGCAGGTTGTGCTGGTTTTTACCTGTCTTAAATTAAATATTTAATTACATCAATAAAAATTATGTGCATCATTCTTCTTTGTGGCTGTTACTTGAATTATTAGAGTAAATATGCATTTTAAAAAGATAATATTAGGAACATTTATCTTTTCCTTTGTGCTTTTAACATGGCAAGCAGTATTTCTGCTTGTATAAGATATTATTGCTTCTTAATCTGTTGTACCTATTTACAAACATTTGTTTGAAAATATTATGTGCAGACATGGTTTATTTGTTGTTGCTGAGCTGTCTTTTGTGCTTAGTGCTGGAGTTGGCTTCTCTGCAGAACTGTCAAAGCAGCTGTAGCCAAACGTCTGTGGGCCAGTTGTGTAAGTCTCCATGTGAACTGTCATAGTGATCTTTACTGGGCTGCAGTGTCAGGCTCAAACCTGGGATCTCCTGCCACAGCAAAGTTGAAATGGTGCTTTTCTGGGTACCTGATAATAGAAGAGGTCATTTTTTAGTACAGATTACCTTCTAGTTGATGGTTTAAGAGAAGCACTGTGAGCCATCATTCACTGGAGCCTGTTATAGACAGCTCTTTGTCTCGAACAAGACAACAGGGAAGCCCAAATTGATAGCTGAGTCCTACTGATATCACTTGTGTATTCATTCCTTCATCTGCTGTGCCTGCAGTGTTTCTGAAAGATAAAATAGTGCTTAGGTTGATGAGAAGGAGTGGATAGGAAGAAGATTTTTTTAAAAAAAACATTTTGGACATAATGAGAAATAAGATATCTTAAAGTGGAATCTGTTTGTTTCTTATTCACTGACACTCTGGGCATGATAGTCTTTCAGGGGCTTTATTATGAGCACAGTTCTATGTATAATGCATGTGGGCAAGTCTGTAAAGGAGCAAAAGAAGGGAGAGAAGGGAAGAAAAAAGGAGGGCAACTAACAGCTGCAGAGCAGGTACCAAACTTCTGCAAAAGCATCAGTCAGGGTAGGAAATGAGACCTCCCTATCAAGGAAAATGAGCTGAAGAGAACTCATGGCCACTGGCCACATGTCTCTCTTCTGGTCTGCTGTGAGGCTGCTGGTTCCCAGGCAGAGGACTGGATTGGATTGGGATGTTATTGCAGGTATCCTGTGGGCATAGATCCAGAATCATGTAGCAAAGGACAGCAGCATATTGACTCCATCACTGTCCTCTCCTGCATTGCCAGCGTCAGGACAAGTTGCAGTATTAAATAAGCAGGCAGGAAAAGGCATTAGACAGAAAATTATTGGCCACCTAATAATTCCAGCCCTTTTTCAGTACCACACACTGGGACCTTGCCCTTGTTCTTTATGCTTTTATAATACCTTGATTCCATTATTGGAATTCTGTCTTGATAGACATGCCACTGAAATCTATTCTCTTCTTAGTAGTCTTTGCAGTGAAGAATAAATCAGACCCGTTCTTCAGAAGTTTCTTTGGCTCCCACAGTGTTCTGTATACATTATTGCTTTACACTTTGGGGTGGTTTGGGCCTCAGGGGACACTAATTTCTTTCAGTTTTGTTTCAGCTTGTTATTCAATATCTTTACCAATGATCTGAGCCTTTTCATTGCTAATCAAGGTTACAATTGGCAGGAGTGAATCCAAATATGGAGTGTGACTTAGCCCAGCCAAATGTACAGTATTTCATACTGGGGAACAGGCCTGTAGGTCACAACTATTGAGTAAGGGAATGGACCATGGAACCAGGTTTGTGAAAATATATAAAGAGATCAGAAGATGCCAAATAAAGCAACATAATGGTGGGCTACAGTATGTGCTGATGCTCTGTGTGGGGCCCTAGAATACAGACACACAAAAACAGATGCCTACTGGATGTAAACATGCCATAGTAATGCTGTAAGAATAAATCTGACCCACGAACAGAAAATATGCCTAAGAACATATATGATCAGGAGTACAAAGAAGGCATTGCATGTCCTTAAAATAGCATTAAAACTGTTGCTATTGTAGATCATTTCCAAGTTCTGTTTTCTTCAACAGAAATGCTGGAAGTTGAGAAAAGTAGGAAAAGCCTACTAATGTGTAGTGTGAATACATGCTCTTTATGAGTAGAAAATAGAGAGGAAATGCTGTCAGTGTTTTACCTTGTTATTATATTGCTGGGCAGAGGATGTTGAGTAACACTGAGTTAGCAGCTTCTGCAGCTGCTGTTGTTGATGAGCAGTGAGAGTTAATTTTGGAGGTGAGTGGAGAACCAAGAGCTGAAACCCAAACACAGGAGAGAGCAGGAGAAGGAAAAGGGCTGAGCTCTCCAGTGGTGAGATCATCTGAGAAGAGCAACCACAACCTAGTGTCCTTGTCTGGGTGTTCTCACCAGTGCAGCAGGGGGTGGTGCTGCAGCTGACAGGGACTGTCACCATGCTTTGGCCCTACTACTGTGTGCTTGTCACCAGGCTCTGCTCAGAACCCATTGTTTGTGCCTATTTATGATGATCTCAGTGTGGACTAGAGTTTGCTTAATCGACTATGTTGCATACTGACTGGTTTTTTGAAGCTTCTATGCATATATAATATCAGATACTACTTAACAGCTTAATTGTAGTTAATATAATTACAGTGTTATCTACTTTGTTAGGCATTAAGGTTTGTCTTTTCTCTAATACAAACTAAAACCTACAAAGGTATAGGTAAGGTAAAGAGATAAGGGGTGATTATCACACTATGGTTGCTGCTACACACAACTAAAATAAAACAAGATAGAACATGCCCCACAATACTGGTGTTTGCAAGTGCAAGGCTGTAAGAAAACCAGCATGAAAACAGTGAGAGCAGCAAGCATAGAACTCTGCCTTGTGTGCTTTGGAAAGCCCAGGAACTAGGTCTGAGCTGTAAGAGTTTGCAGCAGATGCAGTTAGTGGCAGTTCAAATGTCACACCTTTCATAGTAGGCTAAGACACCTAAAGAACTAGGAACCCTGAGCACTGTTCTGCAGGACACTGTCTTGTACCCAGCATATAAGGGGTACTGCCAGCTGCTCTGCCTTCCAGGGTGGCCCCCCATTCCCTCTTCTACCCCTACCTACATGGGGGGGAGTGGGGGATCAGTTGAGTCTGGGAAACCATTGTTTGTGATCTCCATGCTGCTAGTATGTGAGAGTACCACTGTATGGAGGTGTCAGATGAAGATCAAGGCAAGCAGGGCAAGTCTGGCCAGCCCAATGCTAACACTTTACAGGATGAAGGATTTTCTTTGCAAAGAGGAAAATTCTTTCTTCATGGGTAGTCATACACATCCTAACGAGATGTATGTGAGCTTTCTGTGTAAATTTCTTAAGCAAATCCTTAGATTTTTACAGGATGTAATTATTTTGTCTTTTGAAATTGCATTCTTTTCACATTTGAAAAAAAGAAATTAGAATAATCTGTATCCTCCAATTCAGAACACCTGATTATTCATGTCTGTCACTGAATTCCATCATAATCAGGAATCTTTATAAACCATAGATCAAATGTATTTTAACAGGTAAATTCCATTGGACTGTCTCAATTCTATTGAATCATGCTGTTTTGCAGCTGAAAATCTATAGAAATTTCAGCAAGGCATTAACTAATGGAATTGTAGATCCTTGCACAGAGAAATCAAACTTGTTGCTAGTGATTTTAAGTACTTCCTTTAAAAAATAATATTAGTGAAAATGGACAAATATCTGGATTGTTTCTCTGATTGTTTTTATTTTTAGAAGTGTCATCTTTATTTTTTTTATGGAAATAAGTACTTAGTCTTGCTAAAATACAACTAGAGGTACAGCTGTACTTACAGGACATGGGTAATGATGGCTATGGCTTTTCATGACATCTCTTTGGTAGGCTTCAGAATGACCTTGTCAAAGTTAAAAGCTCATAACATTCATATTTTGTTTTTATGGCATTATGATTCTGCTTAACAGTGCTAAAAACAAAAACACAGTATAATTACACTGTCAATCAAGCCACCAGAAAAGGCATTTTCCACCAGCTTTGCACCTACTAAAGTGTAAATAATTTATAAAATTAGAAGTCAGGACTAAGTGCAGACATCTGGGGGCTAGTGAAGCACTTGTCACTGCTCCGTGGTTGAAGTGACCCCAGGCACTGAGCTCTGTTTGCTTCCTCCTGCCCCGTGGGTGTGAACATGGGTGTTTGTTCCTGCATTGCTGTGCCTGCACCTAATAACAATATCAAGCTGTCAGTGCAGCTATGAACAGGTGTACACTGGATGTTGTCATGATGTTTTATTCATTCCAATTTCCAGCCCGTTTAGTCTCATCCAACAAACAACAAGAATCTTTTCTTTATTACCTCCAATTAATGGAAATGTCAAATGTTTGAATATATTAGCACACAGTTAATTCAGTACATTGGTTGATTTGTGGAATATTTGCATTAAAGTGTCAATTAAGACAACAAGAACAAAAGTAATCCAGACCACATGTTCTTCCCTGTTGTCAGAGTCTTATAGAGACATTGACCTTGTTTCTGTGAGATGTCCTTTTGACTCAGGTCAAGCAGCTTCATAAAGCCTTTGGGTTTCCCTTGCTCTCAGCACCCGTGAGGCCATTTCTGCTTGTGAAGAGCAGCCTTGCACAGGAATGTAGTTATGAGGGTGGGAGAGCTGCTTTTGGAACAGGACAGGAGCTGTGGGAAAGCTCCCTATTGTACGGCCACATATGTACGGCCACATATGTACGGCCTGTACAACTTGCTGAATCTCTGGATCTTTTTAGATTGCTGAAGCCTACAGAGCTGTGAGAACAATAGCCTGCCTTCAGTTTTCTGCCTTAGAAGTAAATCAGAATTGCTTATTACATTACAGTCACTGGAATGCCAAGGTTTAGCAAAACATGTTGGCCTCTTCCTTTTTCTGGTGATCCTCCTCTAATTGTGGGCTACATACTCTGCTCTGAGATGATCCTATTAGACTTTAAAAAATGCCAGAATTTTACATTTTCACAACATCATGGGAAGAAAATAATTAGGGAAGATGAGAGAGTTTCAAGAGAAGTAGGTGGTCTGAAGTGCAGCAGATGCTGCAAGCACCTGGAGTGCACTTAGTTTATCTTGTAATAGGTGAAATTAGGTGGAAAGTAGGGGCATAAACTTTAGGTCTTGTATTCAGAAGATGGCAAAAGTGTGTTAGTAGCTCTGCTTTAAAAGAGAAAACAAAACAGATGTGGAGAAAACAAAACTGGATGTGGAGAAAGAGCGATAGAAATGTAGCTAGGAAAATGCTTAGCCTTTTTGCATACTTCATATATGAGTTACCTCAGTGCTGCAAGTAATAATGAAAGGTTAATGTTGCTCATTTTCTGAAGAAATTCCTCATCTCTGTGATCTGACTTGAAAACTTCTTCTTTTTTTTGTGTCTACAGTGGTTCAAATCCCTGAATTTTTAGATGTTGGCTTGGTTTGTTTGATTACCTTTGCATCATCATAAACATTCGGAGAACCAAATAATTACCCAGCAAGGTATTAAATGGTTTGCAGTGTTAACGAAAGTAACAGAGGAGGGACCTGAAGGGGAATGAGCTGGGAGAGAATTCCAAGGAGGAGCTTGCTTCAAGTTATTCCATTCCATAGCTGAGGTCACAGGGGACTGTCTTGTGTGGTAAAGCTTTAATGCTTCATGATCAGACAGAAAATTTAATCCCACTCTGGTTAAAAATGCCAGCTTAATGCCATTGCAGAGGGGGAAATGCAGTTTATGAGTTGGTAGAATAAATCCAAGAAGAAAATACTACAAAATGTGTTCATATAGGCTAACAGACTTTTAGCATAAGTTCATAGTAAAAATGTTGATAATAGCTGAAACTCACTGCATAAGAAAATATGCAAATAAAGAAATGGGTTCAAGGTGTGAGAAGATCAAGCAACCTATTGTATAATTTATAAACCAGCCTCATCAAAAGATCGTGTTATACAGTCCAGCACAGCCTCATTATGTGAGCAGTAGATGGAAGACAATATACTCTGGTGGAAAGGAGGGCAATTTAGATGCAGTAGACAAAATCAGAGGTAGCATAAACTGGAAATAATAAATGCATCTGTAGATGTAAGCAGAGCTGTGCAGGGCAGTGTATTTTCAGTTACAGGGAGATGCTTTCACTAACAGCTTCCTCTAATTTTACATCATGGTAAATTACAAATGGAATGAATCTTAATTTCCTATCTGCTGACTATTCTGAATTACTGAGGAGGGCAAGAAGGCAGAAAAAGGAAACCACAACCTTTCCCTGATGTTTTGTTGCTGGGTTGGTTTTGTTTGTTTGTTTTGGGATTTGGTGGGGTTTTTTTTGTGTTTTGGTTTTGTTTTGTTTTGGGTGTTTTTTGTGTGTGTTTTGTGTTTTTGTTTTGTTTGGGGTTTTTTTCTTGTATATCTATTTTTTTGTCTTGCAGCTTGTGCTTAAGTGGTCTTGTTACAGTCTTGGCTCCCAGCCTGAGTAGCTCAGAAAGCCACAGCAGTGTCGGGCAGTGCCCCAGTCTCTGCTTGCCTTCAGTGCTGGGGAGGTGGGGGCACAAATGCATGTAAGCCTGCTGCCCTGCTACCCTTTCCTGTCACCATGTCTGGAGGGGCTTTGTGGAATAAGAGTTATTTTGTGACAGGGAAAGAAGAAATGCTTCCATTTCATGGTTGTTTTGAGTCACTCTTTTTATGTTCTATCCCTTTTATCCACGCTCTTCTGTGTCACTATCTTGGCAGTTGTTCTGCTTTGGGTCAGGCAAGCATCTCGAGAGACTATAGTTCAAGTGTACCCAAAAAAGGAAAAAAATGGGTCTTTTTAATATGAGTGAAAACCTTTCTTTTTTTCTTTTTTTTCTTCTTTTCTTGCCTCACTTAATAGAAACTTTAAATCCAGGACATTACAGGAATCCATTTCAACTTTCAGTGGATTTTTTTTTTTTTTTTAAATTCAAAAAAGATTAATTGACCTCTCCCTAGTTGAAACGTATTTGTTATTCCCAAATTCTCTGTTGGTTCTAAATGTCCCAACGATTTTCTCAGAATTCTTGGCAGTTAGAGATATGTGTAAATATTTGATAATAAAAGGAAAAGATTGCAGTGGGTAATGGGAATTAAAATATCATCTCATTTCATTCAGGGAGTGTATCATAAAGAACATATTTAACTAGAGCTTTTAGAACACTCTTACATACACCAACATGTTAATCTAATTTCCCTACAGTCATTAGAGCCAACTTTTATCAATGGGTTGAGTGAATCATTACAACTACATCATAACTGACACATCTTTCAATGCACAGTAATGTAAATGTTGGGAATTCAGAGCTCACAATTCAAACTGTATTATTCAAATATGGTGGATATAAAAACCTCAACACATAAGAATTCATTGTAGTTATGGGCTATGGCATTTTGACATCTAATCAATGGGTAGGGTCTATTACTTCTGATCAGTTACTGTGCAGCAGAGAAAACAAGGGGAAAATCGGGAACATATTTGAAAACAATCAAGCCAATTGTTAGTGTTTACATTGCATTTTCCCACTGGGAATCAGAAAAAAATGCTGAACAGCAGTAGGAAAAAGGAAAGATTCTTAACAAGTATCTTTCCTTCTCTCCTTTCCTGAGAAGAAATAGGGAGGAGTGTCCAACTGCAATGTATTTTAAGTAACTGATGAAGAAATTTAGTCCTGGCGATTACTTTTAATGTCTCTATCTCAGTGGATAATAATATTCGAGCCTCAGGCCAGGTAGTCATATCTTCTGCTGTCTGCAGAAATAATGCTTAGATTCCTGTGGTTACTTATGCAGTCCTTGATCTCTTTGTAACACTCTGCATCATAGCAAAAAAATATATTTGAATAAGTATGGTTTAGTTTGTATTTTTTATAAAGTTATTTTAGAGTAACCATACCTTAGTATGTGTAGAGAGATAAACTAATCAGGATATTAGATCTGGTGCTCAGGGGCAACACAAATGTGTGATAAGCTTGTGCAGCTTGGAGAATTTTCCAAGCCACCCTGTTTTGAGCTTTTTTCTGATTTCTGACCTGCCACTGAAAATGCCTTGTTAATGAGATCACAGGCAGCAGGAAATTCAAATCTGAGCCGAAAAGGAAAAAAAAAAATTAAAAATCTGTTCAAATTGTTTTTAACATCATCTTTGCACTAATGGTTGAATGACTTCTTGGAGAAAGGGACCTCACCAGCGTGTTTCTGCAGCTCTGGAAACTGCAGCAAGGCCACCCAGCCATCCAGACGTGATCCCTGCCAAGGACCCTGAGTGCTTTAGGAGTGGGACATGTCCCGGCAGCCAGGGGCAGTCAGGAGGTCACTACCTGCTGCCAGTTAGCGTCCATGATTTATCAGCCCAGGAGTACTGCAAAGGTGAAGTGAAACCTGCCTTTCTAGATATCCCAATAATCATAACATGGATACTCTGCTGAATGTCAGCGTGTGAGCACCTGACACCTGCAGCAGCTTCCAGCAGAGCCACAGCTGCATTTACAGGGGATCAGTCATCTGTCTCTGCTCTGGGGCTGCCTTTTCTCAAGCTGCATTTCTGTTTCCAGCTAGTGCAGGAGGTTCACCTATTGCACCCTCTGTGCACTCACATCTGAAAACAACTTCACACCTTCGCAGCACCAACACTGGTTTCATCTGGTTTTGGTGCTTAGGGAGGACTATAAATGAAGAATTAATTGAACAACAACAAAATCCGTATCAAGACAATCCCACAACCCCTTTTTTGATAATTGTTTCTTCTCTTAAGAGAACATTACCTCTCTCACAGATGGTCAGAGTGATGCATTTGGGGAAATCAGCCAAACTTGGCTTTCTTCCTGGTCTCTCTGCTAAGTAACTGCAGCATTTAACCCCACAAGTAGTATTTAACTTTGCTCCAGATACCATTTTAATCAACAATACTGGGCTTCACAGTTGGAAAACTCCTTTTAAGATCTCTGAACAAAGTTGGTTTTTTTTTTTTTGGTAGTGTTTTGGACTTAGATAAGCAAACTCTGCCAAAGTAAAGTTTGCTTACTATTAAATCATTTGAAAGGGGATTCTTAAAATAGGACTTGTAGAAAAGTGTGATAAATCATGTAAATGTTGTATTACTAGTAAATGATTTTCCAGTGATGGAATTGGTGATGTGAAGGAAAAGGATTTACTGTCACCTGATGCAGAGGAAGGAGATCTCTTCAGCAGTTGAAACACTTCTGTATGAACTGGGTGATCTGACATGTAGAAGCTGGGTGAGAAGGTTGAGTTGCTTCTCTGAAACTGAAATCCAGGCCTTAGTCTCTCTGTGTTGTATGACCTTATGCTCTTAGTATTTTCATATCAAGTGACTTTGATGTCAACTTGAATGTGCAGAGTTACAGGGTGCTCAAGGACTAATATGATTGTATAAGGGCAGCTTCATACTTCATGCATGTCTGACTCTGCACTCAGAAGCATCCCCGTTATGCTGGGAGGGCAGGGAGGGAGAACTGAGACATCCATCTTGCCCACAAGTTCCCAGTCAGGCGGAATAAAGGAGCTGTCATCTAACCTGTGCTTTTTATTCTGTCCTGAACACTTGTGAAGGCTCAGAGGGTCCATGAAGGTTGTGCAGTTTTAGAGTATGAAACTGCAACTGAGACAGCATCTTTGCTGATGGAGGCTCCTTCAGCACACCCTGAGGTCCTGTCGTTTCTCCGCAGAACAGCTTCCATGATACTTCAGTCGTTTGGGTTTTTTACTCCAATGCTATCCTGTACTTTGAAGGCAGGGTTTCTTTAGAAAGAAGTTTGCTGGTTTTCTAAACTGCTTCCTGTCTTTTTCCAGTGGTTTTGTTGAGATTATTCCCCTTCTCACTGTTTCTAGGTGAGCTGGGCTATCATGCTGCAGGATGCTTCAGTTTTGGCTACAAGCCCAGCATCTCGGCACATTCCTCTTCATGGAGTTGATTTGCTCTGTCTCTGCCTGCTTTTCTCTTTGCCTTCTGCCTTTTTTAGTCCAGGCAAAATTTTATTTATATGATAAGCATGAGCAGGCCAGCCCTTCTCTTGCACAGCTAGAAATTTCATTTGCTTCCAACTTTGCTGCTTCTCCATGGAGCTGAGATTAAGCTGGTTCTGGTACGGTCACACTGCAACATAGGCAGGAGTGGGGAGCCTAGAAAGGCAGAATATATTTTAGAAATAATTGAGCCAGAATATATATATATTATCATTTTTTTTAATAAATGTTTTCTTCTGCTGAAACTGCACTTACATTTTGGAAAAGACAAATATAGATGGTTGGTTTTAAGGTGCTAAAAAATCAGCTATTTAAACAAATAAGTGTCTTGAGGAGAAGAGGAATTGTTTTTTAAACACCACATTAAGTAGCTTTGCCAGGGGCAGTTCGGGCTACTTGTATTAACTCTTCAAGTGTCTTCCAGCACCCCCATCACTTTTCCAGCAAATGAAAAATCCTGTTTCCTTGAAGAACAGGGTCCTTTCTGAACACTTCAAACTGTGGACAGGTATCCTTCACTAGAATAGGTTTAAGCAACCTTTCCCACATGCCACATGTTATCGCTTTCTGACAGTTGACAGCAGAGCTTTTTATGTCTGTTCTCCTTAATCTATTTGAGTACAAAGATCTGGTTTAGTGAAAGTGAGCTCTTTTAAAACTGCTTAAAATAACCCATGTGTTACAGATTAAGAGGTTAAAGGCCACACAAGCAGTTCTCTGTAAATACAAGGGAGTGTTACTGATCTGGAGTGGCAAGGCAAGAGTCTGTCCCACTGGAAAATCTGCCTGCATGGCTGCTCATCTGTTAACACCACTACTGGCAATTATCCAGGAGTTACTGGGGAAGAGACTATGTGCTTATTTCGAAAGCAGAGAGTATTATGACAATGGATCTTAGCTACAACTGTCCAGCAGCAATTATATATAGTTATGCTTTAAAGGAAGTTTGTGCAGAATAGCAGCAGATGTAATTGTTGAAGCAACCAAATGCTAAAAAGAAACAGCCTGGTTTAATGGATTAAAATTAAATGCCCACTATAAGCAGAGTAGCTGTAATATGTTCATGAACAACTTTTTGTGATATTTTCATAATGAAAAATTCCATTTTCTTCTGATTTTAAGGTATCTGTTAAAAAAATACAACAAAAAAGCAAAACAACTATGTTAAGTAATTGCTTTTATTCAGTTCCAGTTATAATAACTATGTTTTGTACTGACTTCTTAAAAACCAGTATGACTTAGTCATCACCTATTTAGAATACTTGCTGAGCTCTCTGTTCACTGGTTTTTGTTGATCACAAATGGTGTATGTCTGAAGAAGGATTGTTTCTGTTGGTTTCTGGGTGGCTGTCCTCGCACACAGTGCTCGAATCCCGCCGAGATGGAGTCTTACACCTTACCCTCTTTATTCTGGGAACCTTTCTGGTTAGCACAATACACAATTTTGTTGGAACATTTCAAGGGCCCGCATCTCAGTCCCTAAATCTGCATCAGTTTACATCCCACCCTGTAAAGGTGATGAACAGCATTAAGCTTAGCATGGGATTTCTTTCCTATGGACTGACAGGGAAGAGGATTACAACATGTCCCACAAAACTAATGTTTCTTGCTTGCTAAATGATGTTAGAAATGATGGGCAGATAATCAGTTGTGTACCAGAAGAGGTGGGGAGGCTGTAGGTGGCTGCAGCAGCAGGTGTGCCTGACATGCCTTTCTGCTCACCCAAAAACAGGGGTGGCTGAGAACTGAAAGCTTCTCAGAGGGAGCTTTGGGCTCACTGCCACACTGCAAAGTGTTCTGCCAACAGTGACTGTACAGACTGTGCTGCTGTACACCCAGGGGCTGCCTGTGAGTGTTCATGTTGTGCAGCTGCATATGTGCTTTATATTTGCACTCTCCTAGTGATGCTACAGCTAAACATCTTCAGTGCCTGTGCTTTTACTGGGAGCCACTTGATAAATTGTCATGGATCCCTTCTCTTGTCTCAATTCCTCTGGCGGTATTTTCCTTCTATACATCTATCTGGTTGTGTTTAAGAACTACCTTCTCCTTTATCTCCATTTAGTCCAGGATGACAAAACTATTAATTCACTGGATAAGCTTCTGTTTGGTACAGAGAAATAGCTGCCTCGTGTACTCTGGCACAGGAATCCCACACCATAGGAGGAGTCACACAGTCTCCTGTAGCAGGTACTCTGGAATTACCAATAATTTCTCTAGGATGTTCCAAGTTATGTGAAGAGATTGTCCAGTTAATCCAGCATCTGAACAGCTGGTCGAGAGAGACTCTACTGCTGTGGCCACAGGCTGCAGCAACCTTACAGTCTGTCTATTCTTTACTGCCCTGCCTGGGGAGTGGGTCCTCCACTTGGGTCAGTCAGCTTTTTTGGCCATTCTCTGTTACACTATTTTTCATTCAAAAGATGAAATTCTTTCTTTAGCAGTAGCAAGGCTCCTACACATCACACTAGACACAGAGTTTTAGTTGAGAAACCAGTGATTTGGAGAGACCATTTCAGAAGGATTAAAATCTATTCAACTATCTTGGATATATTAAGTGCTTGTAAAAAGCAAATAACACTGATATTGCTACTTAGAAATGTGACAGTGCTCTAGGGGATTTAATAACAAAAATTCCCCATTTGCAAACTCCTTCTACAGTTGTTAATACTTTCACCTTTTTAATTTTTTTTTTTTTCTCACACAGGTCTTTAAGTAATGTGCTTCTTTACTGCCCATTCCAATTCAAGTCAGCAGGATAAAGTACACTAGAGTTTGAATGTTCTCCTGCTGTGCTTGTTGGATCTTCTCTGTTCTGATCAGAGAGTAAAAGCCATGATTCATAGATCTATGAATCTATGAATCTATCTTGGCAGGTTTTCTCAGCCAGGTGTGATTACATGTGCTTTTAATTTTTCATTACTTTCTGGAAGAATGTATCTGGTCAATATGAAATTGTAGTAGGAGGTGCTAAATCATATGGAAAATTCACCAACTTCTATACATTTGTGTGCAAGATGAAAAGAACATACCTTTTGAAAGAAACAATAATTACTCAGTTGTACGGTTCAACTACCTTTCTAAATATATATATATGTGTATAAAAGGGAATATATCTATAGGAGACAAATCTGAAGCTAGTATTCTTGATGACAATACGCTGCTCCCCTCCCCATCCCCCTTTTATTTTTTAATACCTAACTCCCAAAGTATAAAACATGTGCTTTTAAAGGAGGTAACCAGATATGTGTGCAAGACAAGCAATATCTATGTGAATTCTCATATCATACCTTGTCCCATCTGCTTTTTGTTTCCTTATGGCTGTCCTTTGTTTCTTGCTTCTCCCATCAAGGAGTCCTAGAACCCACTACTCACATAGTCCTTGCTCAGCTGAGTAATCTACTTGGAGGTATTAATACCATTTTGAAGGATTTAGCTTTTAAATCTTGACTTCTGGGAAGAACAGCTTTTGGGATTTGGGTTTTGGTTCATGGTGTTATTTTCCAAATACTAAGATCTGTGCATAATGAGTTGCTGTGAACAAGGCTTTCCTTCAAGCATGTTGTCTTTGTAAACCATAAGAATTTCCATTGTCGCTTCTCTTTTAATAGCATGTAGTGCAATTAAGGAGCCAGTGCAAATTGAGAGGTTGTGGTTGATTTACAATTTATTGCATTTATTACAGTGTTTCAAAAAACCAAACTTTTAAAAATAGTGATATCAATTTCAGATATTTAAGGGGATAAGCACCTAGTAGCGATTTAGGGTAAGGTTGATTGAGGGAATAAATCTACTTTTTGAACGTCTACAAAGAAAAATCAAACGAGAAATTCAGTATCGAAAACATCAAAGACAATAATGCAGTTGCTTTCATCTCCAATGTGTGCTTGCACTTCAAAGAAAAGCAAAATGCTCACCCTTCCTCCAGTACCCCCGAAGGAGGATGAGACTATAGTTGAAGATAAGTCTCCATCACTTCTTTGAGAGAGAACAGGAAAAATATAAGTTAGATTTTGCTCAGGAAAAAAAAACCAAAAACAAACCAGTTTTACACTATTTCTTCCACTGCAATGGTTGTGTCCTAGGACATATCCTGCACTCAAGAATCTTCCTGTTTCATTAAGATATGCAAGTAATTCTGTACCACTCCAACCCTGCTGTTTACTCAAAGTAAATGTTTATCTCTGAAAATCTAAGGATCAAGCAGTGTTCTCTGAGGTAAAGTAATAGTCTTCATCCTAATTATCACTTCTGCAAAATGTTCTGATTACACACATTAGAACATGGACATTTGCTCATATCCTCCCATACTTCCCATTAATATTGGAATTAACGATATTAGATTTAATTGTATAAGGTCATTTTTTGTGAAGAATTTTGTGAGGGACGTGTTCAGTTACTCTGCAATGTGAGGAGGGGAGAGAGGTGAGTCAACATGCAATGTCTGTCTAAACAGTTTGCTGTGAAAACAGCAAGTTTTGGAGATGACCATAGTATAGAAAATCATGCATGTAATGATTCCCCATATTTAGGTAACCTGTTTCAGCTCTTTGGATTGGCAGTGAAAATCCAGTCCAAAGACAATCCCCTGACATGAACAGTGACAAAAATCGAACGTTTCCCTCCTGTACTGGCTCTAGGGAATTCTGTTTTTCAGGCAAAGTTTATTACTAAAGATATACAGTAAACTGAAAGCACGAAAAATTTCATAACTTCTATTTCTCTGAGTGAGAAGAGGTTTAAAATGGTTGTTGAAACGAGACTAAATCCAGTTTTGGCTTTTTCTCCATGCTGCTTTAGCTCAGTTTCAAAGCTATCACTGATCAGGAAGCTTGACAGGCACAGTGTTTGCAAATCCTCACCAATGAGCAGTAACAAGATTGAAAAGTGAAACCTGAATAGAGCCAGTTTACTCAGGCAGCTTCATAAATTCAAATTTTTAACCATCTGCAAGATAGACTTAGTTTTTTTTTGTCTATCAGATGAAAGTCCCAAATCCTACACAAGAAAGAATCAGAGTCTAGTGAATATCATCACAGAAAATAATTATCCACACAGTCGCAGCTTTTTTCCTTAACACACCAATCATGCTGGAAAAGGATTCATAACACAGGAAATTGAACAGGTTGCTTTTAAAAGAGGATCCATAGGAATAGAAATATTTGGAACTAATTTTAATTGGGAAGTGTATCTTTGGCCTTAGTTCCTTGTCCTTCTGTGGCAATGAATAGATGAGAAGCTTAATCATTAGGCATTAACATTCTTCTTGTAGCATGTACATGGCCTGAACTGAAACCTTATAGTCTGGTTGCCAGAGCAGTGAGTCAAGCTACAAATAAGGTAGCAATTTTCAAGAGGGAATTACAGTAATAAACAGGCCTTTAAGCACAGTAGGTCTTGTGTTGTATTTAAGTCACTGGTAGTATTTTGGTGCTTTTTTTTTTCCTCTGGAGATCATTCCTCTTTATGGATCCAGGCAACTTCTTACAGTTACAAGTATCAAATCATTCACCTAAATGTGGTGCCATTTCTGGAAAGGCAGTGAGAAGAACACAGCATTCAAGCAAATTCTTGTGTCGTGCTGATGTGTTTTGTTGGACACTATTGCTGTTGTGTGAATGGATGGATGCTTTGTACTTAATATTAATCACTGTTTCTAACGAGATGAACCCCAATGACCAGCTGTCATGGTGCCATCCTTTCAAGCAGTTGTGTGAGATGTTACTCCTGTGACTGTCTGGAATTCTTTGTTTTACTAGAAATAAGGAACCTATGATTTCCTTTCATACAGAATTGCTGCTTATGGTCGTTTGCATTCTGCCCAAAAAGAATAAGTCATCATCAATTCACTTTTTAGTTGGTGAATTTTTATAGTCTGTAGTGCAGAGGTAAGATTATGAAATAGCTTGGTTTGGATACTGTAGCTTTATATAATTACAAATTAGATTATCATTACAATTTCGATTATATTCTAGTTTGGGTACTACTGGGTTATACAGCACCAGTCCATATGGTAATTAGGTGTAATTAGATGGAGAATTATCATGAGACTGAGATATTTGGAAACAGCAAGGTCATCAAGAATGGCATTGAATGATGAACAGTAATAGAAATTTAATGGTGCTTGTTAAACTGCTGTAACCAGTTCAGAGATGATCTTTTAAGAATAGATGATGTTTTTAAGTTGCAATATAGTGCTCTTGGGTTGTTTGCTTGAGATTTGCTGGTGTAGAGTTAAGGATTTCTGAATGAACTGAAATTGAGAAGGAACATGCTATTTATATTCTTACACAATGGTCTTAATTTCTTTCAGATCCTTTGAACTAGTTCTTTATAAGAGTTATTTTAATAGGATCCTAGAACTTGTGCACTTCAAAAATTGCCTTTTAAATCAAGTCTTTGATCTCATTGGTATGCAGGTATTTATCCATGGATATGTGCCTGCGTGTATTATATATAAATACATCTCATATTTGTATATTAGCTATTCACCTATACAAGTATTTCATGCACATGCAATTGAATACTCATATCCATATATCCATAATTCTATCAGAGAATGCATGCCTGTGTTGCTTACAGTTTTAGCCTTTGCTGAGGGTAGCAAATAGGTGAGTTTCTCCATCGAGGCCTCTTTCTTCCCCTGTGACACGGGTGTAGTTTTCTGGTTATGTTGCTGACCCATCCTGATATAGTTCTGACATCTGCCCAGCATGTCTGCAGCAAGCTGATGGCAGTCTGGCAAATCTACCCTCTGAATGTTAATCAAAATGAAGATTTTATTCAGTTTTGGGGGCAGAGGAATAAAAATTCACTGTTTCATCCATCAGAGATATTTTGCTTTCATGAACAGTTGAAGTAAATAAATGTTCCTATTAGTAATGGTGCATGCTCAGGGAGTACCTGTATGCTTGCAGAACTGCTCTCAACAAGGCCAAAACTGATGGTGAATAAAAAAAACCTTAGCAGGTATTTATATTGCACAAATATTTTGTTTGCAGTTTGCACTGTGGTTTGGAAAACAAACACAGATTTTTAATCACTTCATCAGACATTGTCACAACCATTGTATTATTTAAACATTTTATTTTTTGTCTGTGAGCGTTGAGTTGCTCTGTCCATTTAGGAATGCAAAACAGATGAAACCCTTTAAGGATTTGCTGTCTGGCATAAAAGCTTTTAATGTTGTTTTTTTTTTTTAAAAAAGTTAATCTCTTGAAAATGTGATGCTATTGACAAAGACGCTTGCAATAATTAAGAAATTTAAATTGGTCTCTCACAGAGCTGTAACAATTGGGTATTATGGTTTCACAGGAAAGAAGAGTTTCAGATATTAAATGTTCATATTGTGGTGTGAAAAAATGTGTCTTAAGAGTAGCTTATCTTCTAGTGGAATTAGCTCAAAACAATATGCAGTGAATCTGATGGCTGCTTCTCAGTATTCAGAGACAGAAGTCACTGGGGCTTCCTCCCCTGGCTGGCAGGGCCTGTGCCCAGTCTGTTAGACAGTCAGCTCCCTTGGTCTGATGAGGTTTTTCTTTTAGCTCTGCAGTGAATCCCATCTCCAGACTATTTCAGAAGCAGTACTGGCTTTTATTTGAAATACAGTGCACTAAAGGCCAAGGCCATGTCTAATATAAATAAAGATCAAAACTCCTGTTGATTTCATTTTAGGGATTTTTCCATTGCTCTCACACAGACCAAGGCAGGTCCCTTAGCAGTTTTGCCCTATGCTTAAGGGAAAAGGTTTAAACTCTTAGGAGTGTGGTATGTGCTTTTATGTAAGTGCTTCTGATTACTTGAAATAGGTTGAAGTCAGGTAAAAAATTACAATGGCTTCCGTTCTTTGGGTGTTGTTTTATGTTTTTAATTATTTTATTTTATTTTTGTTTGTTTCTTGTTGGTTTGTATTCCCCCCCCCCCAGGTAAATTCAAAATTAATAACTTATAATTAATAACTTTTTAATAATTAATAACATGTACCAAAGCTACACAGGCTAGCATGAAAATGCATTACAAACATCCCCTTGGTTGAATCAGATTGTCCTTTGCAGGGGGACAGCTAATGTTTTGTTTGATTGTTTCTAAGATTCTATTTCTTCCTGTTTAAATAATCTGTTGTCCCTGTATGAATGCTTGCATGTCAGTGTTTAAATGTGTTTAAATGTCAGTTATCTGGCATTAGAAAAAACATCATTAATGACAGATATTAAGCAATTATTGTGGCAGGGGTACTAAGATTCACAAACACATTTCTGCATTCCTACATGATTTACTTGCAGTCTCGATTTTTTGTGTATTAAAGTGTGAAGTAAAATAGTTGACAAATACTCTGAGCATCAGTTTGCTAATGGACAGAGCAAATAGAGCTATCACTTCTAGCTTTTTATTAATATGTAATTATAGTGAATGATATGATGCTTCTGAGGCTGAGACATGAACAGCTTGATTTGGATTGAGAGGCTCATCCTCTTGGACCCGAAATGTCTTGTCTGCAGTGCAGCTCTCCATTGTATATTCTTCACTCATCCTGTGATCTCAGCAAACAGTGCTAGCAGATAAGATGTGTATAGACTGAGCAGTAGGTGTATGTGCCATGGCCAGGAGCACTGCTGTGTCTGTCTGTTCTCTGGGGTGTAGACAAGCACTGGCAAAGACTGACTGTGTTGCCTTTGGAGTCCTCCTGTGCTCAGACGTGTGGGTCAGCTTTTGGAGGACACAGGAGAGTAAAGCCTGATGTGAATACACAAGGGTTAGGAGAGTGTAAAACTCATTCACATTGTGGTCATTAGGTGGAATTTGAAGCTTATTTGTTGTCTTCTTGGAAGACCCCGAACAAGAGTAAGCTAAAAAGCAATAGTACCGTTAAGTTCCCATTTGCTGTCAGGTACTCATGTGGGTTTGAACATCCAGAATGATTTGCAGTTGCTGGGAGCCCTGCGTGTGTCTGGCAGGATTTGGTGAGCGAGTTCATCTCTCGAAACCATTTGGTTTAGTGCCAGAATAAGAACGAAGTACTTTGGAAATCTGAGGCCTAACTTCTTTGTACACAAAAACAATTATCTACTATGTTTGGTTTTAGTTGGGTTGTTTTGGTTTTTTTGGTGGCTTTTGTTTGTTTGTTTGTATTTTTATTGCTTATATTTTTGTAGGGCACCTGCACTGTGCCTGCATCGTAATGTGGGGCTTAGACCGAGGCATAGCCTCAAAGCACTGTATGAAAGAGGTCAAGCTCTCAATCCCAGGGGAAAAAGAGAAACTGTAATTGTGCAGGCAGCTGAGCCAGTCTAATTAATCACTGCTGCCTAATGCTGGAGCTCAGGCTCCCACCCCTCTGCCAGCTCCTGCTCCCTTGTGCCAGAGAGCAGGAAATTGGCCTTTTGATATCGGGGTGAAGCGAGTTGACTTCAGCTTGTGAAACAAGAGGGGCCACAGAGCACTGGGCTGGGAAAGTGGGGCAGGCAATGCTGCAGTGTAGAGCCTGGAGACTTTAATATCAATAACACGTCTGGAGCTCACTTAGCTATATGAAAAGATAGAAAATGTTTAGTTTCAAGGTTAAAGTCTGCACGCCCATACAGTGATGACATTTTGCAGCTATTTATTGCCTGGGATTACTTTTATAAGAATTAACCTTATTTAGAAATAAGGTTTTTCTTTGCAATTTGTGGATGTCCTAGGATCTAAAGTAATTTGTAATGTTTGATCATTCTTTATACAGAGTCAGTAGAAACAACTCCTACAAGAAAACTGCTAAGTACAAAAGGCCTCTATTTCTGGTATTCCCAGATACTTTTAGTAAGTTTGTCTTAGCTGGGGCTTTAATTTAACATTAACAAAGGATTTTGTGATGTTTTCTATGCTGTAATCTAATATTCTGCCTGTGTTTTTATTCAGAACCACTATACATTTAAATCTCAGTTTGGAAACTAGATACCACAGGAGAATAGTCCTGGAAAAATCTAAATTATCAGTTATGAGCTGATCTAAAACTTACAGTATTGAAACATCTTTTGAAATATGCATTAGAGAATCTTTAAAGAGATCATACAAAATTCATCAAAACCCACTTTTCAGAAGCAGCTACTTTTTCATCAGGGTTTTGCATGTCGCTGGGTTTAGTTCCAAATTTTTGAGGCATTTACATACAAACAAAATTCTGTATATGCACACACAGAAAGAGCTGAGAGCTCATATCTTAACAAGCTGTATTGCAGCAAAGACAAAGCAGCTGAAATACTCAAGTCATGGAAAACTGGAGAACAGTCTGAGAGAGAAGCAGCTGGAGCTTGGGGATTGTGCAGGAAACAATTTCTTCAATAGCTAGTCAGTGTTTCATTAGCAGATGGGGCAAATCCAGCACACACCTTTCCTAAGGCTCATCTGTACTCAGCAGGTACAAATACACTTTTCTATCTTGCATACAGTTCTTTATTTTCAAACTAGTCCCACGGCTGGCAGTCTGTGCAGAAGCAGGCAGCTCCTTCACTCAAAACCTGGAGCGGGTGATAGCAGCTGATACTACCAGTAGTGGGTATGTTTTTGGAGCAGTTGTGCAGCTATTTTGCTTCTTTTTGTGTTTCCTTGTGTTGTCCCTACACCTCTGTGTCTAGTAATAACCAGACATCTTGTGCAGTGCAGCTCTCAGCTTTTCCCTTGCCTTTATCTTGCCTGTCACACAGCTGTGGCTTTGCTGCTCTGCGCTCCCTGCCCAGTGGACCTTCTCTCTGCTGGTCAGTTTGTAGACTGCATGGAGGAAGAGATGCCCAGGGTGATGGGCAAGGAATTAAGTGCTAATCAGGACACCAGTTGAGAAACAGGAAAGCTGTTATTCATAAAGGGAATATTTGAACCAGGAAGAGATGGAGAATCAAAAAGAGTGAACTGTTGATTTGCTCTCTCCGTGTTTCTCTACAATTCACCAGTCTCCATGCTGCTGAGCTAATCACATCTTCCTTCTGTCCACTCCCAGCCTGCCTGTGGCCTTGCAGCTCTGCATATCTAATAAATGCTACATTGCCTTTAAATAGAAAGGCTGAGAGCGAAGTATGGTGCAAAGATAATATTTTGAACAATCTTTTAAGACTCCCATTTCAAATTCTGTGCTACTTATACATAGTTAACTTACATAATATATCAAAAGTTTAGCTGTATGAATCTGACAGTTATGTACTTGTCCAAGAGCCAGAGTGACCAGACATATATTTAAATAAACATCTATCAGAACATAGACAGCCTTCACTAATTCATTGTCTCAGAGCAGCCTGTGCAGCAGCCACCCCAAACGGATCTACCTTGTAGCATGCCTTGAAGGTACACAGATAATGAGAATTTGGGCCAGTTACTTTCCTGCAAATCACTGTAAAACTGCTTTGACTCCTCTTCTCCTCCCTAAGGCAGTTAAATAACTATCCAGTTAGTAATTATTCTATTTAATGTAATAAATCCCTTTCCACATGTAGATTTGGACTTCTTTGCACAGCATGAGCTTTTGATGTGAAACGTTTATTTTGGGATCATTGTGTCTAGCTTAGAATTCAAGGTGGAGTTTCGTCCTGGGTCAGTTCTGTCCAGCAGCAAGCACAGCCAGCTGGTCTTCATAACTAACAAACTAGGAAATGCCTGAAAATTCCTCACTCTGGGTATGATAAACTCTCTATGGATTTATTTGTATTGCCCTTTTTCCTGAGGCAATGGAGAGAGGTTGTTCTCAGCCCGGGTGTTTCAGTTGGCAGGAGCAGTGTGTGGTGGGTGTTTATATGCCAGGGAGAGCTGATTGCCCCCTTGCCCACTTTGCCTTAGGAAGAGTACGTGATTATTTTAGCACCCCCATCATTTTGGAGGATTGAAACATATTTTACTTTGTTAACCTTCCTTATTCCATTGGATTATTCGGTCAGAGTGGGGAGACTTCAGCTGATTATTTTTACTTCTGTGTTTTGCCAGCCCTTATAACTGGTAGAGTGCCAAGTTCTCTCTTGAGCTGTCACTGGGTGAGTGTGTTCCAGATACGTCCACCTGTTTATGCTCTGGCTGCCAGGAGAGTGATTGGTTGTCAATTTGGCATCTTTGCAGCACTACATCCTTTTTCTTTTTTCTTTTTTTTTTTTTTTTTTTTGTCTGGAGGAGGAAAGCAATTGGCATTAGTGGCTTCACAATAGTGTAGTACACATTTTCAGACACACAGTACAATGGCTTGGTGAATTACTGTGGTTTTCACCTGTTTTAGTGAACACGTGGATAGTAACTGTAAAAGCTGTAGCACATCTGAAGACACTCTCTTGTGTAAACTGGCTAAAGCTATTTAATGTCATCAATTTTTGTATTCAGTTCATCTTAATCTGTGTTTAGTGCTCAGCTCACCACAAAAACATTTGATCACATGCATGGGGTTTTTTTTCTACTTTTATTTTTACACAGACAATACTGATAACAGAAAGAAATACAATCAGTAGCTGATCAAGACTAGTTTCTCTGCCTCCCTTGTCATTAATGAATTGATATGAAGTGAGTGAAATGGTTTTTTTTCTTGACTGTGTAAGCCTGTAAGAAAATAAAACAAATGAAACAAAAAAACTTGATCTAAGGCATATCAGCCTGCCACTGTGTCTCCATTAGCCTTGGGATTTGATGTGAGCTGTCGTAGTACAAGGTTCGTTGGGATTTTCTACTTTAAAAAACTTGATGTCCCTCTCAAGTTACCTTTCAGGTTGTTGTAGATTACCTGTATACCCAGCTGATGAGGAATGCTGCTTAGCACTGGAAAGCACTGTGTGCAGGCTGTAGGTCTTGATAATGGGTGTAACAATGAATTTCCCTGGCACAGTGCACTCCCGTGCACTCTTTCATCACAGGTGAAGTCAGGTAGCAGACAGCCAAGGGGCTTTTTATTCTCGTGTGGTGATGTGCAGAAGAATATTATTCTTTTTTGGACTAGGCAAAAAAAAGAAGAGAGCGAAGTGAGGGAATCATCTTAAAACTAACATTTTTTCTGTGCATCAGGTTCCTTAAATTGACTGTCATTCTCTAATGAGCAGATCAGTAGATCAGAGTTACATGGTGTAGACAGTTCATTTTTTTAATTGAAGTTCTGCAGAGGTTTCCCTTCCTGCAGCCTGTCCCGAGCATCCTACTGTAGTACCTGTCTGAAGAAGAAAGAAGAGCACTAAGGCCAGGCAATGGATATATCCACATTCCTCCACGAACAGCAACATGTCTCTGTTATTTGCCAGACCATAGAACCCAAAGACAAGCTTTATAAACATTCTCAGTCCCCATACCATGTGGCAGAAATGTTTTCATACCAACTTAGCCATGGCTTCCCCAGGGGAGGTTTGGGTTGGACATTAGGAAGCACCTCCTCACACAGGGGGTCATTAGACACTGCATGGGCTGCCCAGGGGGCGGTGGAGTCGCCATCCCTGGGGGTGTTCAAGGAAAGATTGGATGTGGCACTTAGTGCCATGGGCTAGCTGGGTGTTGTGGTGCTGGCTCATAGGCTGCTCTTGCTGATCTTGGAGGGCTATTCCAGATTGTGAGAAAGAAGCAAAGTGCAGCCAATGTGACCTTAGAGAAAACGTGGGGAATACACTAGTGTGTGCACGTTGGTTCTGGAGTGAAACAGCACAAAGCACTGTGAGGTGACAGCTAGAGAAATGTGAGACAAATGCACGTTAGAGATGTGCCTAGATCAATATTAGTATGTATTAACTCAATGCACTAGTCATTAACTAGATTTTGAAATAATAGTATAAAATAAACATTATTTCATTTGTGTGCATGAACTATGAATTATGTTCTATAGGCCATTCCAAAGGACAGAAGTGGCCTTAGCTTGAACTACCAACACTAAAT
>JAOEGS010005114.1:12972-60565 GCA_025447755.1 Corythornis vintsioides | reverse complement strand
TGGGCTGCCCCGTCCTGAGCTATTTGGGAAAGCTCACGGCATTTAAAACCCTGGTGTGCTTTAGTTAGACTTTGTTGGGAAATACTGTATCACTGCCTCAGGTTAACCCCAAGTTTCCATTGTTCCCATGCAGTATTGGTTTCATGTCACTGATATCTTGGGAGATATTTAATACATTTATTTTTTGGTAGGAAACTGTAAGTGTGGTGGTGGTGGTGTTTGTTTGTTTGCATTTTGGTTTGTTTTTTTCTTAGACTTCAGTTATAATTTTTCTTTTATTTTGGTTGCTTAATGCAGTCCAAATAATTGACAATATAAGCTCATGGTCTATTAAGAAAAATAATCTGTTCAAATAGTTTGGCGTCAAAAACAGTATCATAAGTATCTTTATGTCCATGTAAATTAAGGTTTGAGGAAACCTAAGTATTGATGGAGGAAAGTGTGATTACTAAATAAATGTTGAACTGGGTCAGAAATTCTATGTAGATCATATAATTATCTGTCTGAAGTAAACGAAAAACACTGTTGAGAGGCTTTGATATAGTGTGAAAATTGGCTCTTTCTCCCAGGCTAGTTCTTTCACTACATATTTTTAACTTTTTTTTGGCTATATTGAATTTAACATTTTCCCTATGTACAATTTTACTTTGAACATTTACTGTATCTAACTTATGTAGCTAGCACTTCTTTGGATGAAAGAGGTGGTTTATTGATGTGTTTGTATAGATGTAAGAATTTAATGATACTTATGAAATGCAGAAGTAGTGATATAGGCTTCTTAATGTAGTTCTGATACTCCTTCAATTAAAAACCTCCACTGCTCAGACTTCGTCCTCAAATGGTGTTGTATTAATGGCAGGTGTGTGATGCAGACAAGTGTGTTTTGGAATGAGGTTGGAGATGATGAAACTTAATTCACTTGATTTTGAGTGTAGCACAGATGTTCAGACCTGAAGAGGTTTTATTCCAGCAGTAAAATTGTAGAGGTGAAGAGGCACTGCTATGTTGTTGAGAAAGCTGGCATCCTTCATTTGAAGGAGGAAAGCTTCTAGGTTAATGCAGAAAAAAGCCCTCGCACAGCAGACTTGACAATGTATAGTTGGCTTAATGAAATTTAAAGGGTTGGATTTCATATTTGGTTGGTTTGAGTGAAATTTCAATTTCTTACAGCTTTCATTTTCCATATTTGGGTAATTAGTTTTACTAATAGGCTTCTTAAGTGGTTGCTTATTTCTTGGAAATAAACAAGTTTAAAGAAGTAATTCTGTAGGACTTTAATAAGTCTAAGCAATGTAATGATCCAGACTTACCGTTATTGAGCTGTTAGTGTATCTAGAACTAATGCAAGCAATGTGACATTAAGAGTGTCTTGGAATGGTTTTTTTCAGCCTTCTCTGTGTAGATGGAATAAGCACACGGAGTATGGGAAATGTAGTAAGTGTTCATTGTTGTGCAGTAAATGAGGTTACTAAACACTTGTTTGTGCAAACTAATTTCCATGCATATTTTAAAGCTGAGTGTTATAAAATCTTGTTATCTAATGCATGCATTTTTATATGTAGAGTTGATCTGTAGGTGAGAATTGACTTTTTTATTCATTGGGAGGGTATAAAAGACAGCTCTGACTAATGCTACTTTTTCTCACTGTAAAAATATAACTTTTATTTGGCGGATGATAAATGACTCATCATTTTCATATGATTTACCAGATCAGATTCAGGACATTGCTGTGATAACTTTCACTTGAGAATTACTCCATTTTTTTCATATAATTTTAAATTTTATTTTTCCTGTATTTAAAAAAGTCAACAGTAAACAATTTTAAGGACTGGGATTTGTTTAAAATGAATAAGAGTGACCTGTACAAAGACTTCCTTTCTCATATAATCAAGGGGTGTTTTTAAACTCATAGGAGAAGAACATTCATTTTGGAGTGTATCTTAAATATAGAAAAGGTTTAAAAATAGATCTTGAGCAAGTAGATTTTCACATTTATACTGTCTGCTGTCTTGTCTGTCCATCTATGTAGCCACTCACACAGCCAAGCAAGGATTCTTAGGGGTAATCCAAAGTCTGACCTTCATAAGAAAATGCTCGGTTTGTATCTGCCAATTTATACCTGTAAGAGTAATTTTCAGATGTCTTTTTTATGTTAATCAGCTATAGAATTTATGGTAGAATACTTCTCTGCTTTCAAGCCCTCAGT
Source organism: Corythornis vintsioides (assembly GCA_025447755.1). Taxonomy (NCBI): domain Eukaryota; kingdom Metazoa; phylum Chordata; class Aves; order Coraciiformes; family Alcedinidae; genus Corythornis; species Corythornis vintsioides. Next base: position 58,359 of record JAOEGS010005114.1, on the reverse strand, counting down.
GTATGAAAACTAAGAAAAAAGATAGCTTCCATCTTTCAGTGAGAATGTTGGATTTTCTTGCTTGCACAAATGCTGGTCTGAGTAGTTTGTAACTGTAGCCGACCACTGCATAGCCTTTTGATCAAGATTGCCTGAAATAAGGATTTCAGGATGGTCCCATTAATAGCTGGACTCTTCTCAACAGGGCTGCTACTTTTACCAAGGAGAGAGTTATTTGTTTTTTCTGGGAGGATATAAACTGTGACCTTAATTACAGTGAGTCTTCCCATTCTGTGTAGTTTATTAAAAAAAACCCCAACAACAAAAACCAAACAACCAAAAAAAAAAACAAATAAAAAAACCCCCCAAAAGTAAAGGCCATATAACATGTGACACTTACTTCAAGCTTTTGCTGAAGCCTTAAGTAAACCTTTAGTTGTGGAAGAAGGACATACTGAGTTTTATACATTTCCACACTTTCCCATTAAAGTAAGCACTAACCAGCAGTTGTAGGAAACACTAATTGATTAGTAATACAGTTTTTCTGTCCAGCAATGCTTTTGTCTGAGACAAAATTAATTCAGGGTCATGCTTGCTTGCTATTTAAATAAAAGCAGTTCCTTGGTGTTAACACTCTGCATGTAGAAAAGCTTTCTCTTTGAAGTAAATCCACAGTGTGAAGAAAGGGGGAGGGTGACTGGGTGAGCCCTTATCACAGTTCATACAGTTTAAGGTACAATCCATCCTAACATTTAAAAATGTTAAGACCACTGACTAAAAAATTTAATTAATGTAATATATATTATGTAAGTATTGACATAAAAATACTGATAACTCAGTATGGAATCATTTCAATAATTACTAAAGATCACATTTTCAAGACCTTGAAAGGATTTTGATAACTTCCCAGTTCAGACAGGCATTTTTCTTTCTGGATTCAAGCACAAGCTGGCAGGTCTCAGTGCTCTATGGAGAACACAGAGCAAATTGCAGTGTAGAGAGAAGCCTGGGAGGAAAGAGAGAGTGTAGTAGGCAAGTGAAAGACCAGTGCCACAGTTGTGTTTAATCTTTCACTTGTAGTAAAACCAGAAATCTGTTAGTGGCACTCCGTTTTACTGAGACTTTTTGGGACCTTGACTACACAGTGAACTTGACATTCCCCAATGGAAGCACAGTTAAATTCTGCAGCACATAAGAATTCATGAATCCTGAGGTGAGGAAGTTTCCTAGCTCTAAAGCCACCATTCTTCCAAAGGTGCTCGCCTCTTACTTGTAGTTTCTTCTGGAATTATTGCCGAGAATACTATTCTTTTCAAAGAAGTTTAGGAGATTTATGTCATGTTGACCAAAGAAACCTATAATTAGCGTAAGAAAAGGTTCATTGTAATAGATTGTAATCTCCTAATTTGAATTGGATTTAGTGGCATGCTTTTCCTCTAGCACATGTATCCTCAACTCACAGGAAAAGCAGCAGCACAGGAACTAAGCAGTCCTTGCAAACAAGTTGTGATCGTCTGTTCTTTCAATTATAACCTGGAATTTCTGGTAAGACTTCGTGAACTTTTCCCCTTCAGTTGTCTTTAAGTCTTCATCTGAGATGAAACCAGTTTTGTTCTTGCCTTCTGGATTGAAAAAAATCCATGTTACTTCACACCACTATGTTCCCTTTAATTAGGTTGAGGGAAAGTGCTTCCTTCTACTAGTTTATTTAACATTACTAATGTTTATAGACTTAAAATACGCAAACTTAAAAAAAAAAAAAAAAGATGTTTTACTAATAAATTGCTATTGAATCCCAGTATGTTCAATATCATAGATGAGATATATAAAATGTGATGGGGACTAAGTGCTTTCCTCAATTTCTCAAAGGCTAACCATCTTTTCACAAAGTAGCAAAACACTGTTGGGTAGGAAATGAAATGCCAGTTTTTTGTAGCGCTTTTTTTTGTTTGTTTGTTTGTGTGTGTTTTGTTTTATTTAATAAACTCTTCTTTCCAGTTGTAGTTCACCATTTGGTTAGTCCTTAACATGTGCAGATACAATCTCTAAAATGTTTTTGTAGGGGGTGTGGAGAAAGCATAACAGTATGCTTTGAACAAAGAGGAAATGCCCAATATGCATATACATTGTAATATATTGTTTGGTTCTTTGCTTGTTTTTAATATTCTGGCATTTTACGCAACACACCAGTGGCTGCAAGTGAGCTACTTTAGCTACTTTAGACTGTCAATTTGACAAATTATATAGTTTAGTCTTTGAGGCTTATTTGTAACGTCTTACTGTCTCTGGATGTATTAGTTTTCTGTAGCATATTTAAGGTGCTCCTTTAACATCACTTAAAACCTGTAAATATTCACAAATATTTCTATTTAGGTAATTTTACTGTAATGTTCTTAAGATTTAAAAGAAATACCTCTCAACAGAGGACTGTAGGTAATGTTGGATTAATTTTTTTTCTTCCCTAAGGGTTAGGTTTTAATACATCCTACAGAATTTTGAAGGAGTCTATCAAAATCTGTACTTGTACTGCACTAATTCTTTGGCTTCTCACTATGATTGGTTAATGATGCCTGAGTAGCAAGGATGTGATCTGTTTTATGTGAGCAGCTCCTACTAAATGAGTAGCTTGCAAATCAACTGAATTGTCCTCCTCATTGCCAGTGTTTTTAGGTTTTTATTTGGGGGAGAGTTGGAGGTAATCTCATCAGCCTGTGCTGTTTCCAGTTCAGGATCCTGATCATGAATTTTAAGCATATTTCATATTAGTAACAAAAGCTTGAATCAGTATTATTAAGTGTTCTCAAACTGGAAGGCCAGATAGTGTGTTATCTACTTACACCAGCACCATGATGTCTTGGCTTACAGTTTAAGCATTTTTTTTTTTTTTGACAGAGGAATTGGTAGATTTTGCACCACCAATGTATTTACAAGCACAATATAAGACTTTTGGTTTTTTCTCTTTACAGATTCACAGATTTAAACCCATTACAGATTTTCTTCAATAATTGAAGTAGCATATCCTGTATCCCACTCCATAGTGTTAAGATATCCTGAGTTTAATTGCTAATAATACATGTTTTTATGCTCTGTTATGTCATCTCAAAATGATGCTACCTCAAGGATAATGGTGGAAAAGCTGAATGAAAGCAAAATAATAAAATTATATCCCTTTTATTAGATGGTATAAAAGCTTTGCAATCTGTCATTATCTAACTGTGCATACCTTCCTTGTTTGTGTTTTTGAATTGAGGGAGAATACAAAGGAAATAGGTTGTCAGAAATCCAGTGAACTTTCTTAGTTTACAAGCTGTTTCTGTTTCTTCTACTGACAAATAGCCTAATGCTTTACCAGGGATACTTTTCCCTTCCCTTGCTGCCCCGCTCACTCTAGATCAGTTAACACTTGTATTGAATTAAATACTTCAGTGAAGTGCATGAGTTTAAGACACAGTGAGTGATTAAAAATTGATTTGGAAAGATCAGTAGCGCTACTCAGGAGGCAATTGGATTGCAGTGCTGATGGGCAAGTCCTTTACTTGTTAGATGAGGGAGTAAATAAAATTAAACCGTGGACATTTTGGTAAGATCCTTCCTTTAGGACTGTGTTATGTTCATTACCTGGAAAGGTTTCTTCTTTTTTTGTGGTGGTTGTGTTTTATTTATTTATTTACTTACTTACTTACTTGCTTACTTATTTATTTTATTGTGGTGTTGTTTTTGTGTGGTTTTTTTGTGTTTTTTTTGTGTTTTGTTTTTTTTTTGTGTGTGTGTGTTTTTGCTTTTGGTGGTGTTTTGTTTTGTTCAGCCATGTGTTAAATAGATCAGTTTCCAATTAACTGAGTTAGGACTTGTTACATGTGTGTCAAGCTTAGCAAGGAAAAAGTAAACCCTGATCTCAAAATATATTAGTTGTGTTTAAAAAAAAAAAAAAAAAAAAAAAATTTACCAGTATTTACCTGTGTTTCTGAATGTACCGTGAACATTTTACTGAAGCAATTGCATGAATTTTGGGATTAATTTGGTGCTCATGCTACAGGACAGACTACTATAAAAAGTAGTCCAAAACTGAACTGAAGTGCTATTTGGGTAAGATTAAATATACCCTGCATGCTTTTTCAAAACTCATTCTAAAACTTCCTCCAATTCTGAACTTAAGTCTTCATCCACCCAGATATGTTTGCACAGTATTAAGCATGAGTTAAGACACACTTTTTTTCAAGGAGAGTGTTCTTGCAGTTCTTATTGCTCCTGAATTCATTACCTTGATTTGGCTATTGCTCATTAGATTTCTCTGTGATGCTTCTGCTTGGAAGACTTGTGTTCAGAATCACATATTTTCAATATGGATGATTTTAACATCTGATAGAAATAATTCTTATGTTGAGAAATTTAAGAGGATTTAACAGGACTATTGTAGCTTCAGGATCCTGCTAATGCTAGCAGTAGTCTCAATGTACACATGCAATTTGTATGTGCCGGACAGTGGTTGGTTTCAGTAATGTACCATCCTTGGGAATTTTCCCCTGGTGTTTGTGTGCATGCTTATGAGGAGGAAGACTGATGATATTTCTCCCTGTTAACAAGATTTTGGAGGGTTTTGAGTGTGTATGTATTTTTGTTTCTTAGTTTGGGTTGTTGGTTGGTTGGTCGGTTTGTTGGCTTTTTGGTGGTTATGGTTGTGTTTTTGTGTGTGGTTGGGTTTTTTTGTTAGTGCGTTTTTTGTTGGTTTGTTTGTTTTTGTAGTTGTTCATATGTAGAAATTACCTGTGTGATACAACCTGCCTTCAGACGGGCAGCCCTCTCCTGCTTTTCAAAAGCTGCCAGACTACATTAAAAGGACCGGCCTTAGATTTACTTTGTCTGCTGAAGTCTATTCAGAGAGTTAGAAAGCCGTACAGAGAACCTTATTGCCACTTAGATTACTTTGATTTTAGTGGAGCAACATGAATAATAAAATAGTGTAATTTTAGTAATTAACTTCCTAATATTCTAAAGTTGTAAGTAATAATGCATAAAGCATAGTGAGGTATATGGAATTTAAATAAGTAATATAATTTAAGATGTTATGTTTCTAGAGGTCATGTTAATTTCATAGGAAATTTAATATCTGAATAACTCACTGTGAAGATTGAAAATACTAAGTAATTATTACTTCAAAAAGTTTTATGGTATGTTGTGAGGTTTTCTGAGAGGTTCTCTGCCATGATCATAATAATTCAGAAATGTAAATAATAGAGCATTTGTTTTTCTCATGGGTTTTTAAACATAGTCACTAGAGTTATAAAACAGGACTACAAACCTCTGGGTGGATACTTAATTTTTAAATGTGTTGACAATTTCAGCAGAGAAAAGAGGTCACAAAATTGGATCTATCTGATTTATAAACAGTGGAATTAAAAGTAGATCTGTTTGTTTTGCCTTCCTTTTTAAATTGTAACCCAAACAAAAGTGATATTCTTCTAAAGAGAATTGAATTACAGTGCTTGAGAATGTGCAGTTAACTTTCTACAGAAGTAGGAATCGATGAATCGATGTGAAGCAAATAAGTCTCACAAATATTACTTCAAATAACAGAATGACGTTAAAGCAGGAGATAAAGGTTTTCACATGCTGAAATATGTATATTTTAAAGTTATCCTGTTAATGCAGTGTTTACAAGTTCCTTTACCAGCCGTTGTACTATGCTTTTCCTCCTGAGATTGCATCAGCAGTCACTTAACGAGGCTTCAATTTGATAAATTCACCAAGGAATGTTAGTGCAAAGTTGTTAAGCTAAGTGATGCTCTTCATTATTGAGAGTGGTGCCCCAGCGAGATACTCAGATGCATCATGTTGCTGGTGATAGCTGGTCAGAGGCTGATACCACAAGTACAGGAATAAAGAAGTTTGAAAGTATGGTGAAAGATGAGGCCAAGGGTGATGCCATCAGTTCAAGTCTGTATTCTCATCACTAAATCTGTTCTTGGGTGATTCTCTTGGGTGGAAAGTTGGTTGAGGGAGAGTGGTGTGTCTGCTGGACCTCCTTACATATGCCTTAAAACTACTGTATATTTGGGGTTGTGTTACCATACCTGGGTGTGTTTAAGGGTCATTTTGATGTGGTTTTGAGGGACATCATTTAGGGGTGAACTAAGTAGGGTCAATGGTTGGACTTTTGATGATCCCAAGAGTCTTTTCCAACCAGGATAATCTATGTAAGATGGGCCTCACCAATTAGGCAGGGGTAGTCACAAATACATTATGTAGATTTAAGAAAAAAACAAACCACAAATCAAACAGAAAAAACCCAAACAAACTTCCAACATCTCCTTATCCCCAACTCATTTGTTGTATTAGGTATGTGACTGAAAACTAGGTGTAGGGAGCTGTTCAATCAAACTTCAGAAACATCACTTAGTAAAAATAAATGCAGTTTTCTTTGTGGACACAAATTTCTCTACATAGTGTGTCAACAACCATTCCTTTGTTTTTAATAGTGAGAAATGTCCACTCAGAAATTGGCATGTTGACAGAACAAGCCTAGACAGTTCCTAATCTGGGCTCACTAAATGGGACCTCTTAAAATAGCTTTTGAATCTAAGACACTAAGTTGTCTTCACAGTCCAGCTAAGGTGATGGGCTCTGTTATGCTGTGCTCAGTTATTTTGTTTAGAGGCTTCTTAGATCATTCTCTGGTTGCTCTAAACTTTGTGAATACCCTACTGAAATTATTTTGGAGATGTTTTTCAGTCTGTGACCTGAACAATTAAAAATAAATCTATGTTTAGTTTTATGTAGTAGTAAACTTGCACACTAGTTTTCAGCTTCATTTAGAGTTGTACATCTATAGCAACTTGTTAGTTTAAAATTCCAAACATCACAATTGTAATATAGAGGCATTAAAGAAAGAAATGCAAAAGATTATGGTTAACCTGGTTTTCCCTCCTACACTTTCAGTCTCAGAAAATGTTAGTACATTAATTGTGTGTAGACACAATATTGTGGATCCATTGCAATAGATTATCAGTTGTGGGGTGCTTTTTGTAACGACTTTATTTATGTTCTTGAGTATCTGGAATTTAGACAGATAAAACCAGTACTTCTTACAAATGAATCAGATGCTTGACAGTTGAAACTTAATTTATGTGGGAGATATGGAGAGTGAACATGGCAGAATTCCAGATCTTACTGTTAATTTATTCTGTGACTCCTGATCAGCATTTCAGCCGATGACCACCCAAAAGGAGAAGGGCTGCTCACTCAGACATCAGATACACTCCTGGTTTAATGGAACTAGGCAAACTATCCTAGAGCATAATCCCAGCAAAGCCAAAAATTTGCTTGCTTTAAGGTATTTCCTGGTAGCCTTAGGGAGGGTATTAATAGAACTTTGCAAGCTTAACCTTGTTACAAGCCTGTAATGTGCCCCTTGTTCATACTTAAAAGTCAGGATTTTAAAGCAGATTAATGTGAAGACTAACACAGCCCAGCCTGGACCAGGATTTATGTGTCTAGTTAATTCTTAAGTAAAAGTTACTTGTTTTGGTAAAATGTACATTAAACATCAACAGTAGTTTTTGTCAAATGCTTATCCTTAATTTATATAAAATCCCAAGAAAATAAAGCTGTATAAATTCCTTTGAGATCTTTGGAATTATTAAAAACTTAGAGGTTTTCAGTGAACATTGTTTCTATTCATTGGGGTGGTTTGCCTCTTTGTTTTGTGGTTTTTTTCAATGGTGACGTTGAAGTACAGAAGGACGATTCACTCTGGAAGGCAAGAGTGTATCTTCGTTATCTTGAGGTAGTTTCTTACATCTTTTGGGAACTATATATGGAAGATTAAAAGGGAGGTTGTATTCATGTTTGCAGTATTGACGACTGTGAAAAATTAAATTTAATTAGAGTATGTTACTTCATTGACATTTTTATAACTAAATTTGTGGATCTGGATGAATTGGGCTATAATGATTTTTTGGGAGAGGCTTCCTATAATTGGCTCTGTGGTACATGGTCAGAGATCAGAATGTTTTGAACAGTAGATTTTGATTTCCTTCCTTTTATGTTTTTGTTTCAAAGGGCACAAATAAGAATACAAGGTCATTTACCCGTTTCCTTGTCCTGTGACTAAGAACAGCACTGCTACCACTATCCATCTTATATTCTAGAAGCCCAGTTAGAGTTTTGGATATAATACAGATTGTGTTTTCAGTACATCTTTAGTTTTCCTCAGTTGTGCTTGAGCTGGTGGCACAGAGTAAATTGTTTTCATCTGTGTTAAGAATTTCTGAAAAATGTGATGGAGATTAACTGATTATATCTAGGTGCTTATGGGTTCTCTCTGGAGCACTAGAATATATCAGTGTCCTCCCTGTAGCACTGCCTTTGCAGGCAGTGGCTTTGTGATGGCCAATCTGCTGTTGTGTAAACCAGCTCCTTGGATGCTGAAGAATTTTCATCCAGGCATCTGTTAGGAGCTTTATAGTACAATCAAATTCAATAGTGTAATTTCAGTCTTAGAATGTAAAGATCTGTATTTCCTTTATGGGGCTTAGCTAAACTCAGATCTTAAGTGTTTTCCTCTTCATGAGAACATTTCATAGGTAATCAGTGAAGCTCCCAGTACCCATGCAAGAAGAAGGTTGACGTTCAATCTAATTTCCAGGCAGAGTTTTCTGATGCCCGAGGATAAGGCACAAAGGCACTATTGGCCCAAGAAGATCCTCTTTAACCATCATCCTGAAATTTTATTGTGCTCTGTGCTTCTGCTCTTATGTGTTTCCGTCTGTTTGGTTTTTATTAATTTCAAAGCAAACAAAACAATGAAAAACCCCACAAACCAAAGTAAAAAAACCATCTAATCAGAAAAGCCTCAATAAAACAAAAACCCCAGATGTCACCATGGAAAAAAGAGCAGAAAAAATTACAAAACAGAAATAACCCAAGCCAATTCCTACACAAAATCACAATGAAACAAAACAAGGAAAAAAACCTAAGTCTACACCAAGCCAAAAACCTCCCCAACACCATTGTAGTTCAGCAGATTGTGTAGCTGCTTTATAATGAGCCCTATGCCACTCAGCAGAATCACCTTCACCAGGTGAGCTTCCTTCATCGGTGTGGCCGTTTCCTTGTGGAGATGGTGGTTCTGCCTGCACCTTGCTGCAACATACTGCAGAGTGAGCCTCGGAGAGCAGTTGCAGGGCTGGTGACCGAGTTGGAAGTTCAGTGAAAAATCTTTACATTTTAAAAAAGTGAGCACTTCAATATTGAAGAGTGATACTGATTAATAAGGGTATTAGTAGTAGGTGTAGTTATAATTGGAAACTTTGGTTGACATCTCAGTGTGGTGTCCTTGAAAGGACAAACAAAATTTTGTCTTTGACTTCAGTGGTTCTGCCTATCAGCTCTAGAAAAGAGACACAAATATGTACTAAAAAATTTTTTTTTTTTTGCAACATTAAGAAGGCTAATTCTCAGTGTATTGCTCTTAACATTTAATGTGTCATTCTAGCATAGTGGTCAGATGTCAGTTTAATCTGTTACGAAGATATTTGCTTTCCACTCTTGGGGATAGAGGTACTGGGTATTGTAACATAAAAAGGTTCTTAGTCCAGTTATGAGAAGATATGCTGTAGATTTGTGGTGGTCTATGTGAAATTCAAAATACTGCTGGAGATTTTCCATTTTCAAGGGACTGAACTTCCTAAATAAAAATGGCAATGTGTTACTGTCTGCTGGTACTTTGTTCAGCAATCTGTTGCACAAGGAGGAGCAGGAGGAATATTGGAATACATTACTGATAGAGAATCTTAAAGAAATGTTAGTTATAAGATGCTATAGAAACTCATTAATATATTAAAAAAAAAAAAAGCACAAGCACATTTATTTTGTCATAAAATATACTGGTCATTTCTTTCTAACGGTTACATTTCTTATTTTGTTAAGATTTAATAGCACTTATGAAGCAGGAGACCTTGGTCAAAAGTCCAGATATTTTTCTTTTGGAAGAGAAACAAAACTAAAATTAAAGATTTAATTTTGTACATATATGTAGTCTCTGTTGCTGTAAGTTTTTGATACATAGTTGTCAAAGTCCAGTTACCTGCAATATGTCCTACTGAAAATTTGCAGAGTACTTTTTCCTTTTTTTATTCAAACTAATCTTACTTAATGTTTTATCCTGATCTCAAATTGGAGGTCTTGGATTGCAGTGGCTGTAATTCTCCCAGTGGCAAGAAAATTTGATATAATCTGTGATGACTTTTGGAGAAATCTTTAATGTGAAAACTTAAACATTCAAATGTATTCTGTTAATTAAATAAGCTTCAATATAAGCTGAAGAAAAATGTCGACAGAATGTATTTTATAAATATTCTTATGCAAAACATGAGCACTTCAATATGTTTTCACTCCAAAGAGTTAAAGTGGTAGCACTTCAGATAAAGTGCAGAAGTTGTGGATTAGATTAGCCATAAAAGAGCTCATCTTTGTTCCCAGAGAAAGGGGACTAATGACCTGGTGGTTACCTTCCTAATGTTTTGTCCTGATAGCAGTGTGTATATACCACTTTGTTTAACAGTATTGAGTCTCTCTCCATGGAAATAATATATCCTCCTCTGCAAGTGGCCCTCCTTGTAGGACCCGATGGAAACTCTGCCTGCTGTTGCAGGCTGCAGCTGCTTTGCGAGGTGTCTCAGCTGTAGGACAGAGCTTGTGGTTGGCCAGGTGCATCTCTGTTTTTGGGATCTCTGGGGAAGTCTTGATCACTTGCCTCTGTTGACAGCCTATAGCTATGATGCATCTGAAAGAGTGTGGTATGAGCGGCATTTCAGGTCAAAAGGTGGGCGGTCCACAGCCCCTTTATCTGTTGGCTGTGCACTCATTCCATTAAGCCAACTACATAGCTGAGGATGGTCAGGATAGAGAATAGGTATACCTCCACAAAAGTGATTAAATAATTTACCTGTAAACAATTTCATAGCTGTGCCTCTCAAGAACTAGTATATCTTATAGCTAGTAGTATCCCACATCAGTGTGTATGTAATGGCTGAGATTTCTTAGCTTTTAGGTTGCAGTTTCTTAGATGTCCCAGTGATTTCCATCATGCAGAGCTAGATGGAGCTGTAATATCTTCTGTAAATAGGTACAGTGTTAGGGACTCCTCCAAGTTCTCTTGTTTCTGTATTTCACTCTTGGCTCTTTGTTGAAGAATTGTGATGAGTAAACACATTGTAACCCATAAATGCTCAGTAAGCGCAGAGGCACCGTTTGACCAAGTGTTGGTAAGTAACTATGCAAGAACAAATGGACACCAGACTTGAAAGGCACAAATGTACATTTGGAATTTACTCCTCTGGGGAATCAAGGTATTTTTAAAGTTGACAGTTGAGGTATCATGAAGGCATTGTGCATAAGGCTGTTATTGATATTGGAATGGATTGTGAATGGAACTGACGTGCCATATCTGCTGATGATCTTGGACTCTTACAAGAGGCGGGGTAGTTTACATGATTATCTGTATCCTGGACAAGTATAGGGATTTGACAACTAGTAGCCAATTTTTACTAGTACCTGGCTGTGTTAATTTTTAATTATGTTTTCCCCATGATTTCTTCTTCTTGTCATAACTGTGCTGTTGGTTTTTCGGCTGCCAATGAAATATAGGAAAATTATATGAGATGCTAAATGTTTTGTGTATTACTTAAAGAACACCACTCTGTATTGGTAAGGTAGTTTAATAAAGGTCACCTCTGAAGTAGTTAATTGCAATAAATTACTGTGTTGGACACTAAGTGGATTGCTCAGGTCCTTAGCTGTTAACATATGCAGATAATCATGATGGTGAGCACAATTTGTTAAGTTTTGAAACACCACTGAAATGAATTGGGTATTTCATGGGCTGCTTAAGCTCTCAAAATATTATTTCTCCTAATTTTTTATTTTCCTTCTATCTAGCCGTCATTTTAACTTTGTGAGGGATGTGGACTGCACGTCCTTTGCAAAGGAATAGAAAAACGCTACATTCCAAATTTACGTCATTTGAATATTGCAAAAGATGCTATCTTGACAGGCCTAGAGGTTCAATTTCTATCTGTAGAAAGCAAACAGCACCTCAAGGAATGGTAAAGCAAATTTTTATCTTTTCCATGTGATGTTCATCAACTCTGGAAAGAGTCCCATCTTGAATGAGGTAGCTCAGTCTCCAGCTTTATTTAGTAGGTCTACTAGTGCTGGACCATCAGCACTGACATCTTTATGTGTATGCTCATCTGGAATATGAAATTGCATTGCTAGTTGCTCAGCTCTTCTTGTTCCTGCACTTTAGTCTGATTTTAAATATATACAATAATGGATGGAGTCAAAAATGATGTGAAAAGCTTTAAAAAAATGTAATAAGCTTCCATAGCACTACGTAATCTTAGATTATTATAGATTACACATCACTGCTGTATATTTGTTGATTGCTGTATGTAAATATCACAACAATGTACAACTTCAGTGTATTAAGTTTTGCTGGATTTGCGCTCTGCTGCAGTTTTGAACTCATATGAGAAATTGCAGCTATCTCTGTTTTCTGTCCTATGAATAATAGCCATCGAGGCAGCTCAGCTGTAAATTTAAACATGGCAATATATACCAGTGTGTTTTGAAAGACTTTTTATTTTTTTGCCTTTTTGAAAGAGAATGGCTAAATCCATAAGCACAAACAAATTTAAATTTTCTTTGGTTGAAGTGTCAGAAAGCAGGTCAATGTTCTAGGCTGTTGGAGATTGATGTGGTGGTCTCTGTGCTTCAGAGGTGTGTGCTGCGATGTGCTCAGTGATGAGTAAGAACCAGGGCAGCAGGGTAGTTTGTCAAGTATGTATGTCTCGAATTACGGACAGAAGCTGGGACCTCTGAAATGAACAGACACTGTTTGCTTTTATTTGAAGTATATAACTGCATCAAAATGAACTTTACCACACTGTCTCATTGGAACAAGTGTTCAGCCACTTTGAATATTGAAAGGGATCTTAAATCTTGTCCAGGAAAAAGTCTTCCAAAATGTCTTTTGTTTTGCTTTTTCTTAGCTTCATATCATTAAAATATAGGTATCTCAAGTATAAAAGCCAGCTTACCAAACCCATGAGGTTCTGCTTCTTCACTTATTTGTGATAAGTGCTGTTCACTTCTCTTTGACTGTAATGATATTTTCAGTTTTCCTTTCTGTACTAAACTAGAGCTCTTGTGATTTGTATTCTAGCCACCCCCCGCCCCGAACTGTTAAATGATTCATTGTTTCCAAGTCCACTTTAGATAGTTTAGAGATGAAAAGCTCAATTTAGTAAGATTTTTTTTGCGAAGGGTGGTTGTGTGTGAGGTAGAACACTAGCACAAAAATTGCCTCTGGAGCAGTAGCAACTGTGTGAGAAGGAAGCCCAGCTGTTCTAAGAGCAGGATTTGGGTAGATGTGTGGTTTGGCCACAAAATATGAAGAGATGTAAGATGATGTAAAGCTCTATTTCTTCACTTCTTTAGCAATGTCTTAAATGGCACTTTGCTGAAAAAGGAGAAGCGCTAAGCTGAGCATTTCATACAAATGTGTGTATTCTGTATTGTGAAGTTTGGTTTTTTTGCAAGTTGTCTTGAAGTGAAGATCATGATATGATGTCAGTAAGCTTTCCAGGACATCCTAGAGGAACACAGCTGGTCATTGCATTGTCTGAAAAACACAAAAGTTTGAGATGCTGGTAGGGTCTTGGGATCAGAGTGATTAGAGTGTTAGTGGGTAGTGGATCTTTTAATGTCTATCAGTGAAGGAAATTCACTGTATCAACTTTAACCAGACACTTAAGCTTGTTTTCATTTAAATGCTAAGGCTAGAAAAGAAGAAAATTAGATTTTTTTTTTCCATTGGCTATTTGTTTCCATTATGAAAGAGAAATAATAGAGAACAGATAAAAATAGGTAATCAGCAAAGTGATTTGCTGCTATATGAGTACTCCTAGATTAATGTAGTGATAATGTGCTGTCTAGGGCTGAGAAGATGCTTAGAGGAAGAGTTAATGATATTTTATTGATAGTTAGCTATTATTTGTATACTCCTACTGTCAAGCTTCATTGTCACTATGATTATTTGTGCTCTATATTTCTTCTAGAGCTGAAGAAATCTGCTCATGTCTTTCTAGTGCATGTTTGTTTGCACATAAATCTGCATCACTCTCTTAACTTCCATCCATAAAATGTTCTGTCATCTACTCTTAATGAAGTTTTCTGTTTTCAGCAGTGAATCCCCTACCTTGGTCAAAGGATTCACTTGCTTTTAAATGATATTTAAAAATAAAAAAAAAGTGGTGGACTTTGCTTTAAAATTTTACTATTTGATGGGGTGAACCCTCTTGATTGGAAGCATTTCTTCAGATTGCAAAAAGTGACAAATTTCTTTCCAGTCAAAGCTGAAATTCTCATCTCCTAAAATCTGTCCCACAGCTGCAGTTTGAAGATAAGATCAATTATTATGAGTTATGCACTAATATGTTTTGAGAGCTGGCAGCTCCTTGAGTAAAAGACTCCCTTCTGTCTGTTATGACAGTTTTCAGTGAGAGGGAGGAACTGGGTGGGAATTCAAAAAACTTCCTATCTTTGGTGAAACATCCTAAATGGTAAACAAAAACTATTAAATTACACACAGTTTTTAAAAATCTCAAATGTTCCTTGTGATTGTTGGTCTTCAGTTTCTGGTATTTGAATGTTAGCAGCATTCCCTATTTTACTAACTGCATATTGTTCAAATGCATAAAACAAAATCTCCATTGTGGTTTCATAGTTTGGTTAAATGTTTCTATTTTAAGTGCATTCAAGAGAGGCTAGTGAACAGAGATCTACTGGAATAGAGCAACAAAGTTGCTTTAGGTGAGGAAACGGGTTTCTCTCAGCAGTGTACATCTCACACTCCAGAAGGAAAGATCAGTAACTAGTCAAAGGCAGGTATCCAGGTGTAGCAGTGGGTTCTTATTGATGACATCCTGGTGGGACTCTAATGTACTTCTGATGATCTGGGTCTCTGTGCTGAAGAGCTTTCCCTACTAGTTTTTCAAAGCTGAAGATGTGCAATCTGCCAAGAGGCTGCTGCGCGTCGGGGGGCCAAGCAAGCCGAGCTCTGGAGCGTCACTGTCACTGGGCTTGGTTGCCACTAGCAGGTGGCTTAGAGAAGAATGACTGCCAGCCCGATCTACAAAGGCGTGTTTAATTGGACACATACTGATGTTGGGCAGGGATTTGGGTTTGCAGAGGGAGCGACAAGTCTGTATGCTTTACAACAAGCAGTTAAATTGCACAGTGTTTCCTTTGCCTTAATAGGAAAAGATGTGGTGATTGTGTAACTATTTGGATGCATTTCACTTCTTACTTGCACTATAAAGTCCCAGCTGGAGAAAAATTCTTCTCTCTGTGGAAAGAAAGGTTGTGGGCTATTACCTCCCTTTACCAAACTGCTAGATATCTTTTCTGTATAACTTCTAGCTAAGATTTTTTTCTACTTTTTTTTTTCTGAATGCTCTCTTGCTACTTTAGTACAGGGCATCAGAATGTTGTAAAAATGAAGGCTGTTTGTGTGAGACAGACTTAGAGGACATTTTGAATGTTTAATATAGCTGTAGGACATCAATGTAGTTGGATCCTCTGTGTCTCTGTCTCCTTTGACTCATAGCTGCCTTATCGTTCTATGCAACATTTTTTTGAAAAAAAAAAAGCATGTTCTACAAGTATTAAAGTAAAACTTATGTTCTTTTAGAAACTAGCTGCACATCAATTCTTTCTCATGGACAAGTTATCTTTAAAATAAATAAATAAATTTGCATAACTCTATAGGGAATAGAATAACTGATGTAATAATTACTTAGGAGCAGAGCCAGCATCCTGCAATTACTTTAAAGCACATATGCTGCAATGATTCTCTTATTGATATGCTTCTTGTGACATCCTTCTCTTGACACATTCAATTAATGTTTTATTACTTTTTTCCTAAAAAAAACCCAAACAACAACCAAACCAAACAAAAAAAGCCCAGTGAATGAGCTTGAAGTAAAATAGGTTGTTCACTTACTTAGCAAGATGGTTAAGTGGGTTTTTTTTAACCATACTGGAAATGTCTTTGCTGTATGAGTTGACCTCACATCGTTTCAAGTTATTGATCATACATATGCCTGTGGTTGGCTGAGACCAAACAGGTTGTAGTGTTTCCTTCAGTGAGAAAGACATAATGAGATGGATGTGGTATTGATTAGAATTTTCCAATTTGTCAGGTATCATCATCTGCATTCCCCATGCAGTGGATGTGGCAACTACCCCCCCCCCCCTCAACCCCCTGAATGGGAGCATTCCTTGCCTTCCTTTTGAACTAATGTTGTTTAAAATATTTTAAACAGATCACAGTGCAAAATACTACTACTTTAGTAGAATCGATATTTCTACATGCATTGCATTTCTTGACAATTTTCACAAATTTATCTGCTCCAAAGATACCATTTCCTTAATTAAGTTGTCATTTAGTCCCACGTAAAATTCTGCATGTCACAAAGGTAGATGATGAAGCTGTGAGGCAGCAACTTCAGGTAGTTGCCACTGGGTGTAGAATTATGGTATCTATAAAAGTTACCTTCTTTCCCAGAATGTCTGTACAGAGGGTATCGGGAGCTCTGGCTGCTGAACCAGCTCTTGGGGCCCGTAACCACTTGCACGCCTGAAAAATGCTTTTGCTCTTCTCAGAGCTGTGTAGTGGCTGGAAGCAGTGTACAGATGAGAAACTGAAGCCAGATGATTTATATGCATAAACGATCTTCATGACTACAGCCAGAAATTAATCTAGTGTGCTGTGCACACATACGTGTGGAGTGCTCAGTTGGTAAGGTGCCACGTGCGGCAAGTTAAGCCGACGTGTTTGTACGGCTGTGGAGAAGGTGCTCACCTTGGCTTGGTGCTGAGAACTTCAGCTTGTTCACTGAGTAGGGTTTACAACAAGAGAACTATCAATTCCAGTTCTATGTTGTAGTCGTGGTAATTAATATTTAGCACAGTATCTAGTAATTTTCAGCTTCAGTGCATTTTACAAACATTAATTAATTGTCACAGCACCCCTGTGCAGTAGGTAAATGCTTGCTTTACTGCTACGTTATAGAGCAGCCTGGAGCCCAGTGACTTACAGGCTCACTGGGTCTCACTTGGTGATCTGTAGCTTTACTTTTAAAAAAAGTTATTTGATAAAATAGGATAACGTTATCAATTCTGGGTAAAAACCAAACTTTTCATTAGATTATTATTACATCAGCTTCTTCAGTCCTGTGCCTGTTTTGGACCCCACAGAACAGAATGTAAATAAAGAAAAGTAAATAATTAAGAACCTACTTAGTTCAATTGTATTTTACTTATTAATAAGTATACAATGCCATCCTCATCTTAGCTTTTGCTGTGGTGGTGGTAGAATCATTTTGAAGAATATCATTGAGACTTTCCTGTGGCAGGCTTGCCCTTGCAGCCTTCTAAGACCACACTTAACTTTCCTGTAGCTCCATTCCCTCATTGTAATGCTTGATGAGTACATTGAGAACTGGCTTTGGAAACAGGTTGCTGTTTGCTGTGTCTCACAGGACTTGGAAATGGCAGTGCAGGGGATCCGAATTGCACACATGCTTGCTGGGTTGTTTGTGTAAATACTCTCCCCACCCCTCTTTATACACTTTAATGACAGCAAAGCCATTCATGTGTCAGTGTTTCTTCTGTATAAATATTGACATTCAGACCATCATGAGTGTGTTCCTAGCTGTTACTTTTTGCTTTCCACTGTATTGGTCTCAAGTAGAACATTTCACTGAAAACTTTCAGCTGCTGCTGCAAGACTTTACCTCAGTAACTGTTTCTACTTAGAGATGCTGACAACTCATGAAAGCATTTGAAAAACATTTTGCTTGCAGGAACAATTCCTCTGACATATTTTTATTCCTGTCTTTTTATTGCTAGTAAAATTTGCATGAAAACAGGTCTCTGTTTATTAAGAGTTCACAATCCTCAGTTTGACAGCGTAATTAGAGCAGTGTTCAACTTGCACAATGGGAACTAGAAGTAACTCGCTTGATTTCCCTGTAAACGTAAAACTTCAGGCCCTGTTTAATGATCTTAAAGCATATTTAACTTAATCTATGCTTTAGACTGTAACTGAGGCAAGATTCAAACAGAAGTGTAGTGGACTTTGGAAGGGTTTTTTATGTGGCAAGGCAAAACCGAGAAGACTCGTGTGAGAAAACACTTCGTGTGTTTCCCCCAGCTAATGAAAAATGTCAGGTTGCAATTCTAGTCCTACCTACTGTGAACCTAATCATCTCCGTGGCCCTAATTATGAGGCCGTGGTAGGCTGAGCTAGGTGAGGAATAAGCAGCAGGATTAGATCAGGCTTTGAGCAGTGAATGTCTCATTATACTGAAGTGATTGGTATTAAAAACAAAAGGGAGAGAAAAAGGAGAATCAAACTGATAAAATATAATCCAGACTAGCGGAATTTTTCTGTATTTATATGTAGTTTTAATTCTCTGTGTGAAGTGTGCAGCTACCTTGGCAGTGCAATATTTCCATCACTTCCTTCTCTACAGGCTTATTTTCAGTATCTCTGTCTGGTTTTTTTCACCTGGTAATTAGGTACTTGAGGCTGGGCTCTGGAGTTCACACCAAACCTGTGACCCTCCTCATTTTATGGAAAACGTATTTGATGGTGTGCAACTGGTTTTCATCAGCTCTTTACTGAAAGGATTTATGAATTCAGACATACATATTGTCTTCAGCTGAAGAGTTTCTCTGTGTTGCTCTTCTGAGACTGGAATATTCAGGAGTGGGTTTTTTATGCCTCTGGTCTAAATGAATAGTGCCAAGCTATAGTTTGTTTACTACATCAGCAATTTGGAAGCATTTCTGTATAAAATTAGGAACAGAGTAGTATTTTAAATTAAAAGTTCCCATTGATGTATTTTAAGAAATAAAGGTCAGCTTTTATAGCTTCTGAATCATCTTCTGTATTCTCATTATTGTATTATATTTAACTTAAGCTATAGTGAAACAAAACAGATTTTAGTATTTTTTTTCTTAGAGGGTTGTTTGTGGTGTAGGGTTTTTTTGTGTGGTTTTTTTTTGTTTGTTTTGGATTTATTGTTGGTTTTTTTTGGCTTGGAGGGTTTTTTGAGAAGGTGATTCAGAGAGAGTAAGTCAAGTGCTTTGAAATTAGTAATAATATTTTTTCGGCCACAATAATGTATACATCGAAAAAATAGTAATTTATTACTTTCATGAATGGTATCACATATTCAGTACAGTAAGTATGTTAAATAGTATGGCTCAGTATGGTAGTGGTTTTTAAGCAATATTCTAGAATATCTTTCCTCTCACCTCTTGCTACAATTTCGTTTAAAGAAGCAGGTTCTGTAACATGTACAGAACATCTGCTGGACTCACTTTGGAGTAAATCAACCGAGTGGAGTCTAGTCCACCAAAACAACAGGACTTGCCTGAGCTGTTGGCCAGATGGGTTATGCAGGCCAGCAATTCCCTTCTGCTCTTTTCTACATGGTCACTGTAGACCTCTAATTACTTTCTTACGTGATGGGGTTTGCTGTCAGTTCTGGTCAAGTGGTAGACATGCTGGTCATCAGCTCAGAGGGGGCTGAAAGTTGTGCCATCAGTACAGAGCAACCCATCCCAGGCCATCTAGGCCAAGAAAGCACTCGGCTTGAAGAAATTAATCTGTGTGCATAATAGCTTTGATGGTAACTCCATAAGCAAAATATCTATCTAGGTGTTATGTTCATTAAAGTTATTTTACCTGTGCATGGAATGATCTATATCCATACCTTTAAGTAGACTGGTAGTGCTGTGTGAATTACCCTGTTGGAATGTCCTTATGGTTACAATTCACCCCTTTCTCATTTGTGGTATTTCCAATAGTGGATGTCCAAGCCCAGAAAATGCTGTATAAATATTGATTTTATTACAAAAAACTCTTTGTTTGAAAGAAAAAAAAAAAATCTTTCAAAGGAGTAATCTATTATAAAAGAAATGGTTGATATTTCCTGGCACAGAAGAAGAATTAAGCTAGATCAGAGAGTATTCAAAAAAATTTTATATTTACATTTTTCTGCTCTCTTTATTAGTCCATTTTGGGAAAATGAAAAGAAATTTTCCTAGGCTAGTTCTTGGCACTATATATTAAGATGGAATATGGTTTCATTACATAATAGATCTATAAATGAACTGGAATGCTTTTAACAGCTCTGTAATATATAAAGTATGCCTTAGTGATAGATATAGTTTCTATCTTGGTTTACTAGCTGTAAATGAGATTAATAGTGTTCTAGAAATAATATTAGTTGCTTCTAGAGATGAAAGAATTCAAAAGATAATTACTACTTAAATTTCTTTCTACAGAAATACTACAGTAGGCAGAGATTAACTGTGAAAGAAACTTACTGTAATAAAAATTTGCAGAGCTATAATGTTTACAAAGACATTTTTAATTGCAAGGTTATCTCTAGTCTTTCTTGAAAGTTCAGTGAGATTTTACCAGGCAAATGGCTGTAACTCAATGTCCTGCTGTTACCCTAAGGCATTCTTGGGATGCATGCTCTAACTGCCTTTTTGAAGTGAAGCGAAACCACTAGCTTCATTTCTCATTCAAGGTTGTTATTGTTGTACTATCCTGGTTTATATTCTTACTTGATGGCCACTAACAAAACAGTGCAGTGCTACTTGTGTGTTGCTTGTAATTTACTGGCAATTCTTTTCATTTCCTGTGGCAGTGGTGCCCACGAGTATTTAAAAACAAAACAAAACACCTCCAGCAAAAGACCTCCAAACCTCCCCCCGCAAAAAAACCCAATCCCAAACACCCTTCTCAAACAGTACAAAAAAACTATATATGAACTTCATCTACCTGCAGCTCTATTTGTTTGATTAGTACTACAGTGGTGTGACAGGGTAATCTATCAGAAGTAATCGATCTGATTTGTATGGAGATGATGTAAACACAGATTGTATTGATGTTTAATAGTACCAGAGCCCAAGTTCTGTAAACATAGATGTTGCATAGGCTATGTGAAAGGTCTTGATAATAAAAACAGCTAATCAGCAGATTTTTAAGCTATTTTTCTGCCAAATAGTAGTTTGAATTTGCAGTGTTGAAGATGGCAGTCAGATGGGCTGGCACAAATTGTTTTAATTGTTTTTTGAAATATACATTTTTTTTCCCCCCAAGGCAGACATTAATCTTAGTGTTTTAGACTGCCTTATGTTGAGTCAATTACAACACTCTGTTAAATATTGCAATATTATTAGACACGACAGTGATCTTTTTTTGTAATACTTTTTTTTTTTTTTTTAATAATAAGGATATCTACATCTATTACTGAAATCTTTGATCTCTGGGTAATTTGAGTAATTTCTCCTGATGGAGAATTACTCCTTTTCTCCAACTTAACTTGAGAAGAGATCTAAATAAGTAGCAGTAGCATATGCATTTTTGTCCAATATTTGCGTGAACAGCTGGAAGGAAATGACCATGAATGAGGGAGCAGAATGCCATATCACAGTATGTAAGTAATAAAATATGGACATAATTTCTAAAATGTAGGAAAACTTATTGTTATGCTGCATCTGTTTCACTGGAGGTCCCTTGCTTGCCTAAGATATGTCTTGAGGAGGTCTCCAGGCAAAAAAGAGGTTAAGTATCAGTGCTCTGTGGGTGCTCCCTCTCAGGCCTCTGGGCGGGCGAGCTGCTGCCACACTGCTGGAGCTTCCTGGGAAGTGCTGGGCTCAGTCTCATTCTGCCTATTTGGCAGCCTTTTGGAGCAGGCACTTCATTTGGACATAAAGATATTGCTGAAAAAGCTGGATTTTTAAAGCAAAATCCAACATGGTCAAACACTTGCTTTCTTGGGTGAACTTGTCACAGCTAAGAAACTTGTGGTAGTGCCTTCATCCAGTGGCTTGCCTGCTCCCCAGATGTATGGGCAGTGCTGGTGCCAGCTGCCTGCCTCCAGTGTTCTGGAAGGCTTGCTCTGCTGCTTGCCAAGCTGGCCGCTTCACAGGAATTGCCACATACAATTTCTGAAAGTGGATCATGGGCTGCTGTGTAGTCTGTTTTGCTTTACTCCTGGTATCACCAGCAAGTGAATAACCCAACCAACTGAAACTTCCCTATTAAAATGCTACAGTGAAGAGGAGGGGTAGGGGGAAGAAGCAGCAGATCACAAGTTGAAGATACAGCCCTAGAATCTGAAAGAGATTTTCTAAATTGATAGCTATATGGAAGATGGAAAAACATGACGGTTTAGTCCAACACTTCAGGCCTTTGTGATTGTAAAATGGATTCAAATTAAATAATTTGAATTTCTATGTTCAAGGCCAAGAAGCAGAACTTCTTCCATTGTTTTATAAGCAAAGAAACACATCCTGTGTGGAGCAAAAAGTGATCGCTGTTATACTTTTCAAGCTGTTATTTTCAGACTGAATTTGCTTGTTTGATTAGTTCAACAGGAGGGCATTCTTCCCTCTCTTCTTGCGGGGAAGTTCAGGTATACAAAAATTAAACTGTTGGTAATTTTCCTTTTTTTTATTATTAAACATTTTGGATAAGATCGCATCCTAATTTGTGCCAGCCATCTGGTATCAAATTCAATTTGTGAGGGAAGGTATGAGTTTGATTCACCTACTTCTCTTAATATAATGGAATATATTTCATAAAATATGTAAAAATATGCACTGCCTCTCACCTGTTTACATGTGCAGTAGTAGCAGCCGATTGTAGGTGTTGCTGTGGATTAACACCATGACAGTATTGAATGTTCAGTAATATGGCAAAAGTATGAAACAACACGTCTGCACGCAAAGAGTTTGTTATTCATGTGAACAGAAAAAGCTTTGTCTAAAATATATGCCCTGGTAGAAGAGTCTGCTCCTTTGAGGACTAGTGTCTTTGTTTATTTTTATGAAAGGAAAAGCACATTCCAAGATGGTCTGATTGGTCATATGCTCGCACAGAGTTGATGATACTAATACCATACAGTGCCATATACCTCAGGTGCCTACTGCAGTTCCTACCTGTATTTTTGGGATCCCACCTTTACTAGAAAACTTTGGAAAATGGTTATTTCCAATACCTGGCATTCACCTTAGCTACATTTGTGAACAGTTTCCTGTAAAAAAAAAATAAAATATTTATACAATGTCAAAAGAAAGAATACAATGGGATTTTGAAAATCCAGATTCTGCTTTTTTTCTTCTTTTGTTGTAGGCTGGAATACAACTTCAGATTCCAAAATTGTTCATTGTTTGCATGTAGATCCTCTAATTTCTGAACTGTTCAGTGGTACTGGTACCTACTGCAGTGATGTCCCTGTTTCTTCTTTGGAAGCCAGGTCAGCTCACGTGACATGAACACCACCTCTTGAAATTTAAAAGTTTATGTAAAGCTATTGAGTTCTGTGATGTCAAAAGCTTGAAGGAGAGTGGGATGCATTTGTGGTCTGTATGGTGGTTCAGTATTTGCTGTTGTACATTAAATGGTAGTTAAGCAGCTGATGTACCAGTTCAATTATGATGCTGTGACATTTTCACAAGTGTTTTTTTTCCTGATTTTCTACTTAAAGCAACTTGTTAAAACTTAGTTACAGATTGCTCAGGAAGGTCATTACACTATTAGAAGTGATTTAAAAAAAAAAAAATCTACCTTCAAGCATCAATGCCATTAAACTTACAACTTCACAAACCTTTTATTTAAAGGGGTGGTTACAATACAGAAACTAAAAATGACACTGAGAAGGACTGCTAGAAGTCTAAATATTAAATTCTGTGAGTACAAAGTAATTGCTTTTAGTATGACTTGTGAATTTAGGTACGTCAAGTCGTCTTTTAAATGTAGCAGTATCTTGAACATTTTAAAAGGAATTCTGTAGCATGCTGCACCATCCTGCTGTGAGTCTTGGCTGCGCTGTAATCAATCTTCAACATCATTGTGTTGGTTTTAGTGGTAGAAGTCAGGAGACTTGTACTGAACCTGTCCAGAAAGCCACGTAAGGGAGAGGGTTGATGTTATGAGTTATTTCTGGGCCAAATAGATTTTGTTTGCATGCTTGAAGCTGACCATATGTTTAGATGCCCTGGCAGTGATAAGTAACTTGTGAGTATGACTCCAGTTTTTGTCACAGATCTCAGTAAATTGTTGCAAAACTGGGTGTGTGTCTGAGTGCATTTGCAATTTAGCATTTGACTGAGTGTTAAGACCGCATCCCTGCTTCTTGCATACTTTGGTTTTATCCTGACTAAATGCTAGACTTGTGGTGGTGGAAGTGTGTTATTGTTGCAGCACTTACTTCCTCCTCCTTTCTTTAATTTGAGGATTTGTTTTGACAGCCAAAATTCTGGTAGTTTTCTGGTTTTCTGCTGTAGTCAAACCTGTGAGCAGATGTCGTAGCAGAATGTTTGTGTCCCCTTTTAAAAAGTGAAAATTCAATTTCTCCATTAACTCACAGTTTTCCCACCCAGACAGTGTAAATGTATGTATGATGGTTGTGTATCATCCCGTATCAAAAAATTTGGTCTAGTGATTTAACAGCTTACTTAAAGCTAAAATAGTTAATATTATTATTTTTACTTGCTGAACAATTTTTTTTCATCATTAAGAAGAGTTTTTGTGATTGATTTAATGCATATTTTTGTGTCTCTGATTTTCTGAAGTTGGTACAATTACTCTTTGTTTGGAACAAAGAGTAATTTATCCTGTGAAAAGAACTAATAAAGTACTCCATAACTGAAATATTGGGTGCACCTCACTTGTCATAGGTCTGCCACAGTTTTTGTTGTCTCGGTAGGTTCTTAATCCAATATTTTCTATGCGTGTTTGCTTTTAAGTAATTCTGCTTGACCTTATTGATGTGCCAAAATGGAAATCTGAGCATGGAGTATCTTTTCTGCAGATTTGCTCCTTGCTCTATTAAGTAAATTCTAAATCTACTAGCTCCCTTCTCGCTGAAATTTACACTGGTGTACAATTTTATAGTGTAAATTCAAGTTGACATGTTCGTTCTGGGGTGAATGTCAGTGAGACACCATAGTTTGTTTGATGTAGTGTGATTAAGCAGTATTTAGCTGTTTAGGTTTTAAAAATCAAATTTCTAAACACTGTAAGTTAAAAAAAAATCAGTGGATTGTTTTAGTTCTTTATGAGCTGCCTTAAGTAGTTTGTTGTGATTCCAGTGGACAGGCCAGTGCTGACAGGCTGTTTAATGAGCTCTCCTGCCACTGCTGGGCTGTTGGCTGAGTGCTGGTTCTTGCTGGGCTGCACAGATGCAGGGTTTCAGCCCGTGTCTGTGGAAGGCTCTGCTGCTTTCCATCTCCTCCCTGCTTGACTCACTCCACACTTAAGAGTGGAAAGGGAATGGCTGGGAAGAGGGATTTGGAAAAGACAGTTCGTGTTCATGTGTGATTTATGTTCTTGTGTAGTCTTCCAAGAGGCTCATGAGGAGTTAGGTCCATCTAATTGTTACTGGCAGTAAAGGGCATAGAAATTCTCAGTGCTATAGGAGAAATCCCACAAACTGGGCTTTCATTATTTTACTTGGCTTGGGTGGCTAGGTTTGGTGGCTGTTAGTTTGTTTGGGGTTTGTTTGCTTGTTTTGTTGGTGAAGTTTTTTGTCTTTTTTGTTTGTTTTGTGTGTTTGTTGCTATTTGTTTGGTTTGGTTTTGGTGTGTGCATTTGGATGATCTGGTTGTGGGTTTTTTTCTTCAAAATCTAAGGCCAAACATGCTTCTTGTCTTCTTTGTTTAAGTATGCAAACTATTGTTATTAGGAGACGTTTTGGGTTTTATATTTAAAGTTGCCCTTTTTTTTTAGTTCTAAGTTTCAATGGAAGGCAAAATAAACTATTTGAATTTTAATTTCTGTTTAGAAAAGTGATGATGCTTAAGATCCTGCTAAAGTGTTGACATCTGACATACTGCACAAGCACAGCAAAAATCTTGGGAATTTTAAAGGATAGAAAGATGGGCCTTGAGTCCTTTGTGGCATCTGATGCCTGTATGAATCTTAACTTCTTCCTTAATCTTTTATTTGATAATAGATTAATGTTTTACTAAAATCTGTTTTAACTGAGCAGCAAATGCTCAAACAAGATATTACAGCTGGTTGTGTTTTGTATGCTGCCCAACTGTAAAATTCTCAGTGTCAGACTGTGCAGTTAACTGGTCTGTACTGGCTTGCAATGGTAGCAGGAAGTCTTTTAAGAAAAGGCATTTTTTAACATACCCAGTATTAAATGTTTAATTTTATTTAGCTGTGTACCTTAAAGGTAACAAAACTGCAAAAGCTCTGCTTCAGGGTGCATTACAAGTTTAATCATAAGCCAGGCATTTATGGCATACCTCTGAGCCTTAATACAACCTTTCCATAGTGTAACAGGTGTCAAAAGAATGTATTTCTACTGAGGAGTGTACTTCTAACATGCTTTAAAAGGGCAATTAAGGGGTGTAAAGAAGTTTAACATAAACAGGCATTATCTTGTATGAGGATTTAGCCAGTCAAGTATTTCCTGTAACTTTCATGTCCCACAGTTCTATCAGGTCTTGTTTTGTTTTGTTTCTTCTCCCTGCTCTGGTTATAGTCTGAATACACATAGGTCATGTAAAAGTGTATATATATGCACAATTTTATTAAGGCTTGACGTTGGCTGAAAATTTGGAATTAGATGTTAAGATTTTAGATGTAGAGGTCATTTAATAATTATGGGGTTTTCTTCTTTTGGTGGTGTTGACACTGAGGCATACTGTTCAGCCTTTTAAATTGTGTCTCTCAAAGCTTTGTAAAAATTAGATAAAGAATTAAAAATTTTTTTGAGATTATGGTTGTGAATTTGATGAATTAAAGGTTGAGTGGTCACTTCATAAATGTTCTTTGGTAGCCTGACCTGTGGCTTCCCTAGTTTTGCTTGTGCCCTCTTCTGGGCACCAAGTGTTGGTATCATAGAGTGCTTGAAGATGGTCTTAATCAAAAGGCTGAGTAAAATTTAGTGATGAAAAAGTACAGAAGGCTGAACATTGGCAGAAAGCCTGAAATACTGGCTAATCCTAAAACCTTACTTTTTGCACTTCTCTATTCTTTTAAGAAAAAATAAGTGAAAACCACAAAATTTCCAGATGATAATGTAACAAATACTCATCTGTAGGAATGCTTCAGGATTAGTTTAGTGTTGTGCTAAAGAGGCAGGACACTGGCAAAATAAATTATGCTTTATTTCAATACCATATAATTTCTCACTGGGCCTTTAAAAATGAACAGGTAAGAGACAATTTTGCCACTTGTATTGCATACCTATCTTCCCTTTAGGTTATCTTTTTATATAGCCAGGAAGAAGCCTGGATTTGGAAGGCTGGCTCCTTAAGCATAAGTGTTGCATACTTAAATTTAGATGGGGGAAGAAAATCAGGATCTTGCAGAAATTTGCAAGTAAACCCCAGCTGGCCTTGCAACATTTATAATCTGTGGATTTTCAACAGAAGGTGTCAAACAGTAAGTATGTGTGCATTGATTTATGTGTGTTGAAATGGATGCAAAGTACTTCATTTGTAGGCTAAAACGAAAATATTTTGCTTAAAATAATGCATATGAAACCCCCCTAATAGTTAGAGATATGACACACAGGTACAAAATTCAAAGTCTTGAGTGCTAATAGTTTTCTGAAAATACATTTGCTGCAATTGCTTCTCCAAAGTGAGCTATATTTTATCTTTTCTAAAGTATCTCTCAAATTTCAATATAGCCCTGTAAAATGACTCTGTTGTTTTGTTTGCTTGCTTGTTTGTTTTTAACTCTATGCAGGTTAGGATGTAAATGGTAATAATACTAGTGCTAGTCAAGAGGCTGACAGAACTGCTGCTGTGGCATAGACCTGGTTTTCTGCTGGTGTGGCTTTTGATTTAGAGGCAGACTTTACTTCATCCTTCCACACATGTGCTGATAAACATAAAATTGTCAATGTAGGTTGAACTACACTGAAGAAGACAGAAGGGTGTTTCAGTCTGTCACTCCAGTAATGAGTGGACATCTAATAAATGGTGGGAGAATGCTGGTAATGACTGGCTTGTCTTTTAATGCTTGTTCTTTGGACTAGGCATCAATTTTAAACTATATTTTTGAGACAATGGCATGATCTCCTAGACTCCTTTTAAGGCTCCTGTAGAGTAAATATCTGGCAAGTGACAGAGTCAACTCTTGTCACTGGGTTTTGGAACAACCTTTCCAGTATTCAGAACTATATATGAAGTGACTGTATCCCAAACGCTTTATGCCCAAGATATGTATGTGAAATACTAGAAAGTGAAAACCCAGTCTCTGTGCTGGTGCTTTTTCTTCTGAAAGGCAAATATTTCTCTGATCTGTCATTATAATAACTCTTAGTTGCAAAAATTTCTGTCACTATATTGCTATTGAGGTATTGGCTGCTGGGTCCACTTGGTGATCCAGGGAGAACATCTTGGAAAGCGCTGCAGTGACTAAACTGCAGGATGTTGCAGCTTATTTTCCCTAAAAGAGATTACCAAGGTGGATATCTATTGACAGCCACACTGGACAGCTGTTACATGAACATCATCTTGTTCTAGAGCCTGTTTCTGTCTCAGGGACAGGTTCTTTGAATTTACTTCTATTCTCCCTCTCTGTAGCTCTTTCTGGCATCCTTTTGATAGACATAGTATTAGCATCGCTTGCATGTAAAAATCTCATGTTGTTTTATATGGCTTCTGAGTGTTTGATCTCTTAGCCTCATTGTGGTCTCTACTAAACACAGTAACCACTGCTATAATGTATCCTTTCATTAGTCACTCCTATCAAAGGCTCAATCCAGTGTGAGTTAATATAAGAAATTATTCTGTTAGATTAAATGCAAAAATCTGTTTTTTTCTTTCCCCTCTTCTTTTGTTTCTTTTTCTTCCCTCATGC
Organism: Corythornis vintsioides; assembly: GCA_025447755.1. Taxonomy (NCBI): domain Eukaryota; kingdom Metazoa; phylum Chordata; class Aves; order Coraciiformes; family Alcedinidae; genus Corythornis; species Corythornis vintsioides. The sequence continues at coordinate 29,396 of JAOEGS010005114.1, read as the reverse complement.
TGTGCATTGTATAGGCTTTTTATTTACTCTGCTAGATTGACAAGATTATAAATGAGAGCTGCATGTGGAAGCCTCTAATTTTTCATAAGTAAATGAATTAATTTATCATAGCTGTTGTGTATTATTGCTGTCTCCACGCCAGACTGGCCAGCTCCTTTATTCTTCCTTTCACCTTCTAAATACTGAATCCATGTCATTGTGTTTGACAGTTTTCTGATTCCCCTGTCAGATGCAATTTAGTGCTAATCACATTTTCTTTGCTTAGTGTCAATGATACAGACCATGCATAATATTCCTGTATGTCCACTTATTTACTTGAAACACAGCTGAAGTGTCTTGGGCATTAATCTGATGGAACTACTACATTGAAATGCAAAAATGATGCTTGAGCAGTAAGATAATGCACTGTGGCAGATGTGCAGTAGATAACATTGAGGTTAAACTACTGATCTTTACCAAGTTCTGATGCATTTTATTTTTTGGTTTTGCATACTTTTTCATAAAAAAAAAATAATAAAAAAAAAAAGTAATCAGTTCTGGTTCATTAGAATGGTGTCACTTAAAATTTAATTTCTTCTCTGTGATGAAAATATGAGAAAGTATTTCTATTCCCCCTTCTATACAGGTGATAGTTATTTTGTAACGTGGGATATATTTTATATATGACAGCTTTTAATATGAGAATTCATGTTTTAGAATCATGCATCATAAAATCATAAAGTTTGGAAAAGACCTCTAAGATAAGAGTCTAGCCACTAACCCTACACTAGCAAGTCCGCCACTAAGCCATATCCCGAAGCACCACAGCTATACAACTTTTAAACACACCCAGGGATGGTCACTCAACCACCTCCCTGAGCATCCTTTTCCAGTGCCTGACAACCCTTTCAATGAAAACAGTGTTTCCTAATGTGTAGTTTAAACCTGCCCTGGTGCAGCTGGAGGCCATTCCCTCATTTTCTTTCACTTGTTACTTGTGAGAAGAGACCAGTGCCTACATCTCTACAACATCCTTTCAAGCAGTTAGAGTGGCAAGTTCTCCCATCAGCCTCCTTTTCTTCAGACTAAATAGCCCCAGTTCTCTCAGTCACTTCTCCATAAGACTTGTTCTCCAGGCCCTTCACCAACTTAGCTGCTCCTCTCTGAACCTACTCCAATATCTTGATGTTTTTCTTGTATTGAGGTGCCCAAAACTGAACACTGTACTCCAGGTGTGGCCTCACCAATGCTGGTACAGAGGAACAATCACCTTCCTGGTCCTGATGGCCACGCTATTTCTAATACAAGCCAGGATCTGTTGACCTTCTTGGCCACCTGGGCACACTGCTGGCTCATGTTCAGCTGCTTGTCAATCAACACCCCTGAGTCCCTTTCCTCTGGGCAGCTTTCCAGCCACACTTCCCCAAGCCTGTAGTGTTGCCTGGGATTGTTGTGGCCCAAGTGCAGGACCCAGCATGTTATCTTGTGGTTTGGAAGTTTTTAATTTCTTGGGGTTTATTTCATGAATCTCTGCAGTCTTCAAAGCTGCTGCTGTTAAGCAAATCCTGAATATTTAGAATTTCTATAATTTCCATTAGTCTGTTACCGAAAGTTGAGCATGCTCTAAGTTATTAATCTCTTCCCACAAAAGATGGTTTGCAACATTTCAGCCTAAACTGTATTCAAACTGTATTTTGTAGTATGTGTGTTATCTAGTTATCTGTTGATGTTATTTTGTATTTTGAAATCCTTCTCTTACAAGAAAAATGAATGTTTATAGAGGATGTGAGGACTGTGAAACTTAGGTCCCTATACTATCAGGAATTTGGTCATGTGTTCTTGTTAGTATGTATCTAGTGAATTATGCATTTTATTTTTTGTTGTTTCTGCATATTTTTGTCTACTTTGAAATACTTCTATCTACTCTTCCACTGTTAACATTTATTCTCTTTACCTAAGAGTGCACTTAAATGGGAGATTTTGGAAAGGGTGTAGTGTTGATCTATGGATCCATCCTAAAATGGATGAATTTTGAGAAATGTAGTTTATGAAAAAAATCAGGCTGTTGTATGCTTGTCAGCCACATAGCCAATTAAGGATTTTATTTTTTCTAACAGCACCTTCTGCATATGAGCCTTGCAATTGTGTTAATTTTTGAGTATGTACACTTAGGTTAGGAGTAAGAGTTTCTGCAGCATGAATCAGCAATTCTAAACTTCCCATCTCTTCGAATGGGAATTCTGTCCCCGCTAAAAGAAATCATAGCATGTTTTCCTGCTTGGATGGAAAGCAGATGAATTCTGCTGAATGATATTTGCATGTAGACATGAGTATATATGCTCCAAATAAAGCAATTTAGCAAGCAATTGAAGTGCAAATAATTACATGATGGAGTTTCTAACAATGTTATTTCTTAAAACAGTGCAGTTCTCTTGAGAGCTCAGGGTTCCTGAAGACTGAGAGTTCACCTGAAACCTTGAATACAGACTTAAAATGCCTTTCTGTTTATGTGGCATCAGCTCACCTGTGCTTGAAACAAGCTGTGATGTGAAGGATAAAATTCATTTTATTTGCTCTTTGCATCAGGGGTGTTTACATTGACCTTTAGGGCTGTTGTGGCTTATTCAGTAGGGAATGGAGCAGGATCTTCAGTCCTGAATTGTTTCATTGGCTCTGCGGGCAGTTGACTGATTTGACACAGCACATCAGTGCACCTGTATGTAAAATTAAGATCAATATCCTGTAAAGCTCTTGAACTCTTGACCAAAAATGTTTGTAATGAAAAAAAGATAATTTCACTGTTGTAATAGTAACCTGGGAATTGTGGAAAGGTAGTCTTAACTCCGTGTTTGTCATTGATACCCTGTACTGTCCTGCATAAATCAGCTTCATTGTGCCTTTATGTCCATTTGTGAAGTATTTGTGAAGTGTTAATTCTTCCATACTTCACAAGTATTCATTAAAATATATATGTATAAACGCATGATACATACATATAGAATTATAGAATGGTAGGGGTTGGAAGGGACCTCTGGAGATCATTGCATCCAATGCTCCCACCAGTGCAAGAACACCCAGGAACAGATCTAGGCAGGTCTTGAAAGTCTCTAGAGAAGGAGACTCCACAACCTCTTTGGGCAGCCTGTTCCAGGCTCTGTCATTCTCACAAGTGAAGAAGCTCTCCTCATGCTGAGGTGGAACTTCCAGTGTTTCATCTGCTACCACCACCTCTTGTCCTACCCTAGGGCACCACTGAAAAGACACTGGCCCCTTCTATTTGACACTCTTCAGATATTTGTAAACATTAATAAGATCTCCTCTCAGTCTTCTCCAGGCTAAACAGCTACAGGTCTCTCAGCCTGTCCTCATAAGAGAGATGTTCCAGTCCCTTAATCATCTTTGTAGTTCTTCATTGGACTCTCCCTAGTATTTCCCTGTCCCTCTTGAACTGGGGAGAGCAGAACTAAACACAATACTGCAAATGTGGTCTCATTAGTGCAGAGTAGATGGGGAGGGGAACCTCACTCAACCTCATGCTCTTGTTTACATACCACAGGATAGCATTGGCCTCCCTGGTCCCAAAGGAACATTTCTGTTCTTATGGATAACTTCTTGTCCCCCAGAATCCAAGGTCCTTCTCCATGGAGCTGCTTATACACATACAGTGCATCTTATATACTTGGTTATTTTTTGTGACCTTTTATTGTCCGTGCATTAGAGCGTGCTGCTAGCAACAAATATGCTTAATGAAACCAAGGCAGTTTGTCTCCTGGAGGTGTAGGATTTAAACAGTTTACTTATATTGGAATTGGAATGTAACTGTTTTGTATTTTTAGTTTGTGGATACAGTAAATGTTTAATGACATTAATATGTCTAATAAGAATATGGATAAATTCTTCATATTGTCTTACACTGTAGTAGTAAAACTGTTGAATTATAAAAATAATAAAATTCCTGTTTCCTAGCAGAATTAACTGCTAAGTTTTTGTTCATATTTGTATATGCTTTAAATTACATAGACTGACAGTTTCTCTTGTTGTTAAAGACATCTAAATCTATATAATGACAGCAGAGCTAGAACCGGATTTTGTGGTAGTTTAAAATAACAATTTTAAATTATGATTACCAGTTCATAGTGCCATGTAATATATTTGAGTGTTGAAATATATATTTTTTAACTTGTATTTTCTTTTTGGTGTGGGAGATATTGTAAGTAAGGTTGAAGTGAGTATATTCAACCCTTAGCCTCTGTGCTGAAACTCCCTGTGGTAATGATTAATTGGCAATGGGGAGTGGGAATATGACTACAACAGTCATGTCCTGTGAATTTTCATTATTTGTGTTTACATGGTACTGATTTGAGAATCTTGGACTCGTGGATTTGTGTGAGAGAATGCAAGTCATGTTTAAAATTTATCACAGTGTCTACCTTTCATTTCCTATGTTCATCTAGGAATAAAGTCACAGATAGAGTGGAAATGTACTGTTCATATGCCTGTAACAGAACTGTGTAGCTGTTGGCTTGGGATCCTCCCTCCTGTGTGAAATGACAGGCTACTTTGACTGTTCCTACTAACAGGATCACATGCCATCATATCCAGTAGAGAAGCATGTAAAGTTTTCATGATATAGGGTACATGCACCTTGGGAGGCATCTCAGAACATTTCAACTGCCTGCTTGAGATGGGCACTGTCACCTGCTGGCACCTGCCATGTGGGTGCAGCTGAAACTGAAACAGGCTCCTTATATGCAAAAATGATTTTTTTTCTTCCTTCCCCCAAAAGTATGGTGGTATGGATTTAAAAGACCTTTAAGGAAACCATTTAGATACTTGCTGAAAGTGGCTGATCTCCACAGCTCGCTAAAAGTACTGAGATGGGGGAACCCCTGTCAAGGTAGTCTTTCAAAAACATGTACTTGCATACCTCATATGTGAAATAAAAGTTGAAAAAGTACATGGTTGGTACTCTTGGATATAGAAACTTTCAAAAAGGGTTAGGTGCATAATCACATCAGCAGTTGTTGCCTCTTTCATTCACTTTTAAGGCAGCTGCTAATGGATTTCATTGTTTATTTATTTCTTTATTTTCATGAAGCATCTGTTAATGTGAGAATTAATATCTGATAATGGGGACCAAGAAATCTTTGAATGTTAATGGTATTGTGCATGCTCTCTCTACCCCATTATATTTGCATTCTAAAAGGATTGGAATATTTTAATGGCATTATAAAAAATAATCTGTAGAGAGATTGAGGGTGGATAAAACCTCAGTGATGCACTTTTGGATGGGAAATGTGGGTCACTGATGGATTTCTCTGTCAGCATAACAACTGTGTTGATTGCAGAAATGAAAGATGCTTTAATAGTTAGTAGGGTTAGGTCCTGAGATCCCATTTCCTAACCAGAGAGTGAGCTGACTGAAATCTAAGTGACTGAAAAGTAAACAAAAATGTATTTTAAGTAATTGGATTTGAATTAAATGTATTTCTACATTTATTTAGAAGACTCATTGATTTTCGGTGGTTGATCGACACTAAAATGTTGATGTGCAATTAAAGTCTTTACATTAAATGTAACACTTTTTATAAGAGGAAAATGCATTATATGCAATAATACTTAGCATACATTTATTCAGTCTTAATTTTTACACTTAGCTTAGGAAATGCTGAGTGACAGTTCCTATTTAGTAGAATATTAATTTATTCTTTATGGCTTGTGTCAAGCTAGTTTCTGTAATTGAAGTTCAATTAAAGCTGAATAGAACTAAAATGAATTTTAGTTAAGAGAAAAAGGGAAACATTCTGGATATATATTGACAAGAGTTTTGCATTTGAAGCTGATATGTTGAACAGGAGCAGTTTGCAGATGATGCATGATAGACTATGCAGCTGATAAAGTAGATGAGACCAGGAGGAGTCTTCTAGGGTCCTGAAGCTGCGTCCTTGGCTCTTGCATTTAGCTTTTATTCAGTCCCTGTAAAGAAAGAATAGTAAACTTCTCTGCTTTTCAGTTCTCAGCTGATTTTTTTTTCATTCTGAATGAACTTATTTTTTTTTTAATTGAATTGCCTAGATAAACTAAAATATGAATATACTTGTTGCCAAGTGGCAGCTATGGGTGTCAGGAGCTTATCATCTCATGTCTTCAGGAACCTGTAGCTCACATGGTTACCGTAGGCCTTCCTGGTTCAATAGTTTGAGTTTCACAGGAACATACTTTTTGAGGAAATGAACAGGTTGTGGAATGCTATTGTTTTTTTTTAGTCTAAATTACATTACCTTGCAGATTACACAGCAGCTTACCTTTCTTGATGCTGCCAAGATGTGGCTGAAGAGTGGATCAGAAACAATCAGTTTAAATGATTATAATCTTGGAGTGAGGTGATGTGTCCAAAGGCTAAGAGCTCTGCTGGGCTAACAGAAGCTGTAGCGTTTCTTTATAGGCTCTGAAAGCACATCAGGAGCAAAGCAGCTATGATGGCAGCAGGGTCCTTCTAGGAATTATTGCGATTCCTTTGGACGGGAGCCCAGGGAAGAGGATGGAGCTACCTTTCTTGACTCTTCACCATACTAAAGCCCTGAAGGTCAAGATGCCCAGGACTAATGACTTATTAATTAGTTATTAGATTACTAATATATGCATAGATGAGCAGACTGGAAGCACAGGTTTGCAAACTTCATTTTCATAAAAAACTACATCTTTTTCCCAAGTGATCTAAACAGCATGTATAGCAGAAGACAAAAAGTAAAATTAAATGTTTACCACAAGCTTGGCCAAACTTCTTTATAGTGTACACCCCTTTTCACAGTTTTTTTTTATGCCTTTGTGTTTGACTTGTGTTGGCCTAACTTATTTAAAAATAATTCTAAATTCATATATAACCTGGGGCTGGAGGGGGGGAAGCAATCTTTTATCCTCATACAATGGCCAATTCTTTTTTGATATCCTGTGCACTAGATATTTAGCAGATTCTCTCCTGCTTCTTAATGTCTCTAAAAAGTAGATTGACTTCTGTAGTTTTCTGTTCCTCAGCTTTTCTGAATTGCAGATAATACTTGGAGGGTGTTTCTCTTATAAGGCATTTTTTGCCTTTTACACATCTCTCTCTTGGGTTCATCTCTAAGTGGATAGTAGGTATTCTTGGCTCAAATTCATTGCTACAGAGTGTATTGCTTATTTCTTCTTGCCTTTTGTGTCGTTTTGGTGGAGTTTGTGTGTGTTTGGTGGAGTTTTGTGTGCGTTTGCTTTTAAAGTAGTTTGAGCAGCCAGCTTTTTAAATCAGGAGTGAAGTTACTTGGGGGGACTTTCCCAAAAACCAGCATCAGGTGTGTGTCTGCTGAATTACTAATAAAGAAACAACTTAAAATTCAGACTTTATTTCATCTAAGTGTGAAAAAACACTGTTAATCTCATGAAAAGAAAAAAAATGACTGGAGGATAAAGATTCAAACGGCATAAATTAATTTCTCACCTTAACTGGAATGTTTCTTTATGGATTTTTTTTTGGGGGGGACAGATTTTGTGAATCCTAGGAAGCCTCAAAGAGCACTGTACTGTTATGAAAGTGTGGCTTACCTGGGGGTGACTGAATACGAGGTGTGATGAAGGCACAGGAGAATGGAAAGCTGTATGCATGGAGGAAGTAATTCACAGGGCAGCATTATTTATTTATTTGTCTGGAATTAAGTAAAAGGTGTTAAATCTTAGATAAAACTAGAGAAAGAGTTGAATCGTTGTTGGCATTTTCTACCAAATTGAATGTTCATATATTTCAGAGCATTAGAATAGTATCAGGTAACAAGGTGATGTCGCTTGTTACTGATGTGGCAGTGAGGAAGGCAAATGTGAATCCATTGAAATACTAGTAGTAAAGCTGGGAAAACTCAATTCCTTTTTACAGGGTCTGGTGAGATCTCAACGCAAATAGGTCAGGGAATAGTTATGTTCATTTTTCTGGAGGAGGCTAAAATATTTGGCTAGTTGTGTGACTTCAGTTTTGATGACTCTTCATGATATTAAAGATATTTGAAGATTTATGACAACTGAAACACTTTGGGGGAAATTTTTTATTAGCTGAAAGTATCTTACTCTTTTCCCATTGCATTATTTATTGAGTAGTTTTGCTTACTTTTGAAAGTGGAGCCTGGTATATCATTACTTTGACCTTTTTTTTTGTTTTTGTTTGTTTTAATATAAAAAAATGCTTTGCTTTATGAATAGGTCCCTTTCTAATTTGTAATGAGGAGTGGAAAATGGATGAACAAGCTTCTCTGTGAAAATCACATTTGAAATTTCTGAGTAATGATCTGAGTTGTCTTAAGTCATTTATTCCCAAGACATATCACTGTGTTGCAGAATATTCAAACTACTGCAATCAAAATTAAACTATGCCCTAAGCATGAAGATTTTTAATTCTTTTTTTTTTTTTATAAAAAGAAAGCTTCAGATCACATGAAAACAATATTTCAGATTAATAGGGATCTGTTAAGTGAATTCAACTTCTGGGTTAAATATATGATTCTTTGGTTGTTATTATTTAATAAAAAAAAGTTCAAGTTTAGGTAAGAAACCATGCTTAGTATTTTGCAGTATATTCAGTACAACAGAAAAGTTTTCCTTGTCTTTCAGTGCTTTTCTTATGGAAGCTATTCTCCTTAATAAATGTTAAGATATTTTTAATCGTTCAGAGGTCAGACATGTAGTCCACAAGTTAAATGTTACAAAACCCTGCATCAAATAAATGTTCAGTGTTATACTTAATAGGGCATTGAAATTCAGCCTTGGAAACGAGGATTGTGTTAAAATCCAGCTAATGAGCAATTATAGTATTACTTACAGAAAATGTACTTTGGTGGTTTTTTTTGGTTTAGGGTTTTTTTTGATCCTATGTTGTTGTGGAAGGACAAGAACATTCCTAGTCTATTACTGTGTTTTTTGTGTATCCTGTTTCAATGGGATGTGTTAATACTTGAATAGAAAGTACCAATGTGTGGGTAGTAGAAGGGTAGGTAAGAAAAAAACTTGCTTGCAAATACATTCATGTCCAAGGGATTCATAACATACATACATATACACAAAGCTGCTACTAATTTTGCAAATATATTTTTTTCATTTGTATTATTATTCTGTTAAAAAACCTTAAAATATTATGCTTACTTTTACTCTGGACCTTGAATATGATGTCAGTTTTATTTGTTTGCTAAGAAATTAAGAAACTTAACAATGAAATTATGCTATGGGCAGCTAATGCTAGGGTAAAAATTTACAGGAATTTATAACATGTAGATCATTCTTTTAAGGAGTATAATGAGCAAGGCAGCAGTAGGATGTCTGTTATGTACTGATTGCTGAAATGAGTAATTGTCACTGAAGGGTTTTTTGTTATTGCCAGAGCTGTGACTATCTCTGAAAATTTTACTTTTAGTTTCATTGTTTTCACAGTAATGGTGCATTAAGATGTCACGTCAAAATATTTTTTTTCTAGTCCTTCTGTTCTGGTAGTTAATTTGGGAATGTATATTTCTGGAGCTGTAGTGTTTGGAACTACCACAATTTTAAAGTTTTGCCATTTTGTGACTGTTCTTCTGAGAGAACATAACTTTATAGATTTCTTCTTTAGTTATTGTAGATGTCTTAAACTTCTTAAGCCTTAAAAAAACCCCAACAAAACAGCACAGTTCTTGAGTGACAATGATTGACTTTGTAGTCTTCTGTTTATAAGTATGATAAAATAAGTGATGTGAACTACCCAAGTATAGAGTACTTAGGATTTTGTTGACATTCCTGTTACATTTCTGTTAAACTTCTCTCCTTTGCCCTCTTTTTCCTTCTGTTCTTCTCTGTCTCAAATTCTATGCATTAAATGATCCAGACATTTGGGAGCTTTCTTTAGAGACATCGTTGTTCAAAGTCAACTGACTTCTGCTGCAGAAGCATACAGGGTCATGACTGTAATGTAAAAGAAGTCATTGTGTGAAAAGCAAGAAGTGTTTATTTATAATCTGATTTTGATTTGTGTTTTCATTTGCTGGTGGGTTTTGTTTTGTTTTGTTTTGTTTTGTTTTCCAAATGGCTACGTATGCATTACTATAACTAGAAACTCCCATGGTATACTGTTTATTCACAGAATTGACAATAAAATAGTGTACTGATGGAATTACTTTATCATTAGGGCAGACCTTTACTTATCAAGGTGACAGACAGTTTTGTAAGCTTACTTTTGCCTTTCTAGAGCCTGACATATAAACTGTCAGAGACAGGGGAAATAATGCAGTCTTGCTAAGTTAGGCATCAGTAAGAATAGGACTCTTGGCAGTTGTAAATACTGAAATGTTTTTCTGCACAGACAGAAACACAGTGTGAGGACTGTATGACGTGTGGCAACATCCCAAGATTTATCAAGCCTGTCTAATGAAAGTTGTTGTGTGTGTTTTGCTGTACAGATGGGTTTGCGCTTTCTGATGGGTTTTACAATTCAAGCATTTTTTTGTGCAGCTTTTTTATTTTTACTTCTAAAGTTCCATTTCCCCAGTCTGTAATATTCTCTAGAAAGATTAAAGCCATTTAAAAGCAAACAGCTAATTCATATGCTGGTCTTGAGTAATTGTGGCCAAAGCAAAAGCTTATTTTTGTACATGATGCATACTGTCACATTGGTGAGAAAGGGGAAAAAAAGAGAGACTTGGTAGAAATTGATCTGAATTTTTCTTAGCTTTACAGCTCAGAGGACTAAATGCACATCGAGGTGGTTAGCAGTACTGTAGCCATCACAGGAAGCAATTCCTTCCCTCCATTTGGCACTTGTGAGGCCACAGCATTGGCATCATTGGAGCAAGCTCAGCATAGGGTCACCAGCATGTTCAGGGATTGAACACGCTATGGGGGGAGAGGGTGAGTGAATCTAATGGGGTAAGGGAGATGCTATTACTGTCTAGATGTATTCAGAGGGTGTCTATAGAGGAGATTACACCTTACCTTCTTGAAAGTCCACAGTGAGAAGACAAGAATTATTGGACATTAAGTGGTCAAGGGGAAGACTCTTAATAAGATACAAGAAATACATTTTTTTCAACATGAGGGTCATCAAGCACTTGAACAGGTATCCAGAGATGTATGAAATCTTCATCTTTAGAAATGCAAAAAGCTGGGTTGGGCTTTGAGCAATCTGAGCCAACTTTAAAGTTTGAACTGTCATCATTACCCTACTTTGAGTGATGGACTGGACTGGTGACTTCCAGAGGTTCCTTCCTACCTACATTTTCTTTGGCCCCTACTTGTTAGACTGGAATCTGAAAATATATGAAAGTTGAAGTGCTTAGTTACAAGAGCAAAGTGCTTTTTAACATCATAAATGATTGCCTAGAGTGTGAAGAGCCATGCAAATTATTTAAGTATTTCTATTATACCTTCTCATCTTACTGAAATGATAAAATTCTCTTCACCACAGTTTGGTTTGAATTTGAGGATTTTCATTTTTGTGTAATCTGATGGTTAATATACTACCTTAGAGGACTGTAAGGATTCCCTATTTTTTTTCCCCAGCTGTTTTTTAGCCCTATGAACTCCTCTAATGTGACTGAAATGGGGAAAATTAGCAAACAGCAGCTTCTCACTTGTTTCCCCACAAAGCTTCTGTCCCTTTTATACTACGTTGTGCAGTGTTTCAGCTGCCTTAAATGTCATCATAGCGATCAGGCAGTTAGTGGGAATTTGAGAGAGTCCTCAAATGGGCTTGAAAACATGTGGGTGGGCTGAAAATCATAGAATGTCAGGGGCTGGAAGGGACCTCGAAAGATTGAGCCCAACCCTCCTGCCCAGGAACACATCCAGGCAGGTTTTGAAAGCCTTCAGAGGAGACTCCACAACCTCCCTGGGCTGCCTGTTCGAGAGCTCTGTCTCCCTCACTGTGAAAAAAATTCCTCCTCAGAAGCATTTATAGGCTGTGAGTGGAGTGGGAAGGAAACTACTGGAAAAGAGGACTGGGAGTACTGTGGGTGCTAGCAAGTGTGAATCCATATGCCACATGATTCTGTCCTGGCTGGAGTGATGCTTTTTGGTTGCAGTCTGGGTTCCTTAGAAGCTGTTAAAAAGCCCTAGCAATGCAGAAGCTTGGGAGTCAAAAAGTTGCTCATTTTCTACTAAGCAGCTTTGACAGTAACTTAAAGCTCAGCAGCAGTTCACATAAACATGCCTTTGCAGGTTAAATCAGGACTGTACAATGGGCAACCCATCAGCTTTTCCAAAACTCCTAAGGAACTCAGAAAAAGGTGCCAAAGTGGGGAGAACAGGTCAATGTTCTTTGCTGGAGAAGTCTCCTGAACAGCAGGCAAGGTACCTGCTAAAGTAGGAGTGGGCTGTGGGAACATCTTGTGATGCAGGAGGAATTAGGAGCAGTATGAAGTCTCCTTATCTGTCTCACTTTGCCATTTGTGGCTAGGAGTATCTGGTGTTACTATAGGTTCTCAGATCAACAATGATGCTGCTCCTATCAAGCACGTTTTGTGTTGTTACTGGATTTATTGTTTGTTCCATTGAAGGAATGCCAGTTGAGTTGATCTTAGTTGTTAATTTATCATTAAAGTAGTATTTTAAAGTAAGATAATTGATGATATGGAATTACTGTAATTCATATTATGAAAGCTTACCCATAATATAGTAACTAAGATGTTAGTTTCATTTCTAAGGATTAGCTGCTTTGTTTTAGATATGATGGCACAGTAAATTTTTCCTTTTCTCAATGCCTGATTACAATACGTACATTTGACACATTTCTAGTAAGTAACAGTCTTTGATATTAGTATCTACATTTTTATACTGCCATTTTAAATGTACTTTCCAAAAATAGCCCATCTTGTGTAAAGTCCATATAGGTGAAAGTACTCTACTTTCAATGTAAACAGGAAGGAAATAATCACTCTTGCATTTTACAGTCCTCCATCCATTTGTTCTTTCTCTTGAATGGAGAAAGAATAAAAAACAAAGGGCATTTGTTATCTAGCAAACCTCAGAAGCTGTTTCATGTGAAAACATAATGAGTGTGACAGGCTACAAATAACACTGAACATGAATCTTTTACAGAAGAAAGGAGGAATGTCCTTTGGTATATTTACTTCAATCAACCCTAATAAGGCTTGTTTTATGTGTTTTATGCATCTGCCATCATAATTACAAATCCTTGACATTTTAGCACTACCATTTATATCTGCCAGGGAAGCTACCCAGAGTCAAACCTCAAGGAATATCTGTATTGTTACTATGGATCTCTAGCTCTCAAGTAGTTACTAAGTGGCTTAAAAAATTACATCTCAGTCACGCTTGAAGGGCTCATCAAACTTTGCCACAAATATCAATGTTAAGTACCCAATCAGCTGCATTGTTTGAAGTACAGTCATGTGTGCTGGTGATGGAATAGGTGGGACAGGAAGAGTATGTAAGGCCTCATCAATCAGGCAGCTTTTTTTTTGCCATGATTTTTTTTTTTTTTTAAAAAAAAGGCACCCAAAGCCTACCAGTTCAGCTACAGGGAAATAATAGGAAGATAAGGAGGCATTTTGGTTTGATCACACAAAAACAACAGCTACATTTTCTGAAAAGTATGCACAAAAGGATTTTCTCAGACAGGATTTCTTAATATAGGTTTGGGTCTGGGGTTTTTTTTCTTGATGTTGTGGGTTGTTGGTTGGTTTGGGTTTTTTTTGTGCTTTGCTTGTTTGGTTTTTGTTTTTGTTTCTATTTTTTCTTTTTTACCTTTGTAGAATAGTTGAGGACCTTTCCAAAATAGCAATTGGAAAAGCCCACAGCAAAAAACACAGGAGAAATTACATCAGGCTTTTAAGAAACTCTTATCGATATGGACATGTGGGTTTATAAGGTTACCTAGTTATGCAAATTCAGTGAAAGATTGAGAGCTAATTCAAGACTTGTAGTAACAAAGCAATCCAGAAGTTTTGATCTCCCAGAAGTAATGGAGAGTTCAAATCCCTTGGTTGTGATGTCAATAACCACAATCAAGTAAATTCAAGTAAATGCAGTCAGAATAGTTCTTCAGCAAACAAAAACCTCCTTGACTGGTAGTGCTACAGCAGGAGGGCTGGGGAAGGAGGTCCAGGGGGTTAACATTAAGTTCTTTCTTTACATATTGCTGTCTCTAATTCATTCTCCTCTACATGTAGTAAGTGATAGGCAAGAAGAGGAACTCCAGATTTCTTGGGAAGTAAATCTGATTATTAAAATGTGAAGACTAGAAACAATTGGTTTGGACCAACCTTTAAAGCTTAGTGATAATTTTAAAATCTCAGCTTAATCATGAAGCCAATTATTATTTAAAGCTTTCACCTTTTGCCGTAGTGCCTGTTTATGGCCAAATACAAGCATTTGAGGCATTTGGCAGTATGGAGGACCTCCAGTGGCCCTGTGCATTTAAACCAAAATAAATCCTGCATGGTTCTACTAGTCTTGGCCTCATGGTCCACCCTCAGTTTTTTATTTTGTCTTCTTCTCTGTCCCTCTGTCACTTGGGTAGGATCCCTCCCTGCCACTGGCACACTCCTTTCCCTTCTCCTCAAAAGAGTGATGACTTAGGCTGGGCCTAGGTCTCTTTTAGGCATGCTGCTTCTCACCCTGTTTCACCTTTTCCTTGTATGCTTGAAAGGTTTTGAGAACAGAGGCTACCAGTGTTTGTATTGTGTGCAGTAGGATTCTGTTTTTTGCTACTTCTGACAGTACCAAGAGAAATCTGAGTAATAAGCATAGGAAAAGAATCAGGTGATATTTGACAGGATACTTCGGTGTATGTAGTTTTGGCATATAAGTAAAAAAGTTGAGCTAATCACCATAACTTTCACATAATTTATCTGTAATCTGTTTTTGTATGGAGGTGTGAAGGAAGGCTATAATCTGGTGTGTATATTGGTATTTTTCCTTGACAGGCTTTATCTTAAGTTAAAGGCATTCCAAGGCAAACTATTATGCAACAATACCATTTCAAATACTTATCAGTGTGTACCAGAGGAATACCTTGAAAGAACTTTGAAGAAAGGCTGTAGGGCTCCAGGAAAGTTTTAAATTGAAAAATTCTATAATACTTTCATCCATTTTTAAGGTACCATAATTACCTTAGTTCTATCTATGTTGCAGTTACCAGTCTTTCATCTTTTAACTACTTGAACAGAAGTCTTCTGTAAGTAATATATAAAATCTGATTTTACATTAATGAGTGTGTGGAGGTCTGAGCAACTTCCACAGTGGCTTTATGAGGGCTTTTTTCTTGTTCAGCATATGGTCCACTTCACTCTCAGTCTTCTTGCCTCAATCTAAAGCGTTCTTGTCCCCTTGTGGGCATAAGTTAAAAGTATAACCCATGCCCTTAGATGACTTTCTATTAGGAAGAACTCCTTGAGAGAACTGCAGAAACATTCCTGCTGTTGTATTTAGACTTCGTAACACATACATGCACAACACTCTGGTATTTGTTAAAGGAGACAGAGATACATAATTACTGCAAGATTACAGATGATGATAGTCTTAGGAGATGTTAACTTGGAGATTTGTTGACCGGATCTTGCTTCGTGTGGTTCAAAGAGTTGAAGCAGCTGGAGGATGGGGATTCATTTTTCTTCCTGGTCTAGTTCCCTGAACTGACTCACCAAGGATCTAGGAAGTTGTAGCACTTCTGTGGAGGATCTGTAGAAACTAGTGGTTGGGGAAAGAGGAAAGTCAGGCCACAGCAGCCTCCAAGTACATGTCAGATTTTTAATTTCACATCACCTTGTGCGACAATGCTGCCTGAAGAGGTAACTGCCTTTATCTCATGTTAGTACAGGGGCTTGAGTGTCTTAGATGCCTGTAATAAAGAACTGGGAAAACACATAACCTTCCCAGAGGGATAAAAAAAAAAGAGAGGAGGGGGGGAAAAAAAAAAAAAAAGAGGAAAGGATCCCTTTTCCACTTCTTCATTGGTCATATGTAGACTGCTCTCAACTGTAGCCTTTCTCCACCTGTCTGACTTTTTGCAGGTGGAAACACCTGGGGAGAATTGAAGTTCTGATGTTTTAAATTTTTAAAAAATTTTCTTTTGATCTTTGCTGTGTTCTGGTATCAGTGTGTCACATGCAGAAACATTGTGCATCTTTTCCCCTCTTTGTTATGTATGTGTAGGGATAAATATGAGATCAATCCAAAAAATCCCAAATTGAGGGATCAGAGAATAAGATAATGTGATGTTGTGTTCAACATAATTTTCTACTGTAGCTTGATCTATTATTTTACCTTATGTCACAAAGTTGGATGAAATAATCACCAAGCCATTAATTCACCCCTCCAGACAGCTCTTTAAGGTGGGAGTGCTTTGTATAAGAAGTCTTTACTAATTGACCCAAAAGAGGGAGATTTTTCTATTTTCTGTTTTTTTGTTTTTTTTTTCTTTTTTTTATTTTTTTTCGCAC
>JAOEGS010005114.1:0-12216 GCA_025447755.1 Corythornis vintsioides | reverse complement strand
TTTCTGCAAACTCCCACGGGAGCACTATCTGTCAGGAATATAGATATGGTTAAAAAAAGCAAACAAACTAACAACAAGAACAAAAAACCAGGCTTTTTTCTCAAATGAGCATTTGAAGTCATGGAGTTCAGGGAGGAGCTGAACAAAACACAAACGTGTTGAACAAACTGATAGTTTTATTTCCTTGTTATCCACAGTGTAGAAAGAGAAGAATGTAAGCAAAGTTTTGACTGTGAAAAAATTAAAAGGAAATTTGCCATCCAACTTGAATGAAAAATTTAATACAAGTTGAGCATTTAGTTCCTTTCTGTGCTCCTGAATGTATCATTTCAGATGTTGAAAATTGCATCTTTTCAATCATGTACTGATGCTATGACTAAGAACTTCTGTTAGTCATTTTATTCTGACAGTAATTGAAAGCTGATTAATTTAATTACAAGCTTTTATTTTTCCATTTTTTGCCTTACTACATTGTGTACGTGTCTGATATTTGGGGTCAGAAAGGAAATAGTGATGTCTATTTTCTAATTTAGTACAGAAAAGCTAGTAAAATATATGGGTTTTAACCTTATTAACAGTAATCTAGTTGTCAAAAGTGTAGTTTGAAGAGAGAAATAATTACAAAGCCTTTAAAGTGTTACATAGGGCAGTGGAAAGTCAGATGTTTCTGGTGTAACAGAGAAGTGCCTTAAAACAGTATCTATAAAGTTCTACTTTTTGTTCAAAGGCAAGGGTTTTGGTTTGTTTGTTGGTTGGTTTTTTTGTTTGTTTTTTAATCAAAATCCTGGAAGTCTGTGAAATTGTTTACATTTAATTGATCTTAATTAGCAAGCACCAAACAAAAACTGTTTCAATTTTAATTTGGAAGGGCTTCTTTTTATTTCTTCTTGTGTATATGTTGTACTTCTCCGTACCCAGTGAAGCATGGCTGCGTTGTATGCTTATGAGCCATGTGCTCCACCAGAGTTCTGCAGCTGCCTGAAAACAAAGTGACAATAAAGCTGCTGCAGTTAGGGCTGAGTGCTGCTCGTTTTAGAAGGACTGTGAGCCCCTGGAAAATGCAATATTTCACATGGGAGTGGGGAACACTTTGTCTTGTCGGGCTTTGTTATGTGAAACATTGCATTCGTCTCTTGTGTCTTAGTAGCCAGGAGTTCCATGGGGTAAAACATGCTGCGGTGTTGTATGGGATCCATTTCAATCAGTAACATCATTGTCTGCTACTGGTATTTACCCAACTTTTTGTATGTGAAGGTCGATCTTAATATGTGTGTGTTGCTCTGGGTGTTTGGGAATATATTCACAAATTTTTACACAGTTTTGTTTTACTTTTCTGCAAGCTTTGTAACTGAAGTGTAAATTACTGTAAATTTATACTTGGTAAATTATTGAAAGAGTACATGCCATTGGACACCAGACAGAGGTAAAACTTGGCCATACTGCATTGCTTTGTAATAAGTTTGCCACTTAGGATCAACAAAAATGCTGGCAAAATAGTTCATTACTGCTGCCCTGTGTTATGAGTATGCCAGTATCAGTAGGGAGGAGTTTAGTAATAAGAAAATCTCAGATAAGTGCTAAATTTTGGTTATTTATTTATTATCTAGGTAACTGGTAGGTTAAGAGATTACAATAACATTGGGATAGAACCATTTTACCTATACAGAAATATATAGATAACTTTCACAGTAAATCATGTTCTTTAAATAAAAAGGAGTTGCTTGAGTACACTAAGTGTATAAAACCACTACAGAGAACTTGCATTGCTTTTACAGTTTACGAATAGAGTTAATACTTTCAAGTTTGTGAGTTGGTTGGTTTGTTTGTTTGTTTTTAAGACATAAATAGCTAACCTCCTGAACTCTCGATGTTTATAAATAATGAAGTAGGAAAAAACTAGTGTTGCAAGGGTTGCTGTTTTCATTATATTTTTATGGGGGTTTTCTTAATTAAAAAAGACCCCAAACAAACAAAAAAACCCAACCAAACAACAAAAACAACCCCACCCAACAAAACAAAAAAACAACAAACCAAAAACTTTCTCTGAAGTTTTTTCATCAGAAGAGGTTGACAGTCTGTTCCAATTAAAGAATTTTCCATACTGGAAATGAGAAGTCAATTACTACAATAATTTCTTATTTGTTAATTTATATTAATTTAATTCTATTAATTGCCTTTGAAAAGCTAAAGATGATATTTATATTACTTTGATTGATTAGCATTGTATTTCCGATGTTGGAATCGCTACTGATAAGGTGCTCCTGCAACTGCATTTCCGAGGTGGTCTCTCTCAAATAAACAGTTCAGGAAACAAATGGCTGTTTTTTTCATTGGTGAGGAAAACAATTTCATCTTCTCTACCTCCACATGCAGTATTGAGTGATCTCCTTTCTACACTCTCTAAAATATGGGAGTGTGGATCATGTTACTTAATTGTGTGTTCCAAACTGTAAAGAAATACCTTTTTGTTGTTTTTGCTTTGTTGGGTTTCTTTAATCTGTCAAAGTAGGTAACTTTTGGTCCTATTGAGAATGACAGCAGTAAGAAATGTACCTGTTTTCAGATGAGCATGAGGCCTATGTGGTTTCTCTGGGATACAACCTTCTTGCTGTAGGCATTTGCCAGGCTGCCCTGCAGATGTTTATCTGCTCTTGGCTTGAAGCTGTGCCCTGCCTGCTCCAGCTCTGGGCATGGAAATGGAGCACTGGTGTGGATACAGTTAGGGTGGGTATCAGAGGTGGCTTTTTCTGCTGCCTGTGCTGCAGGGGTTGGGAGGAGAGGAGTTGCCATGTTCCCATTTGCTGAACCTTCTTGAGGAGAAATGGCAGCTGCTTGAAGATGCATGACTGATACAATCATCAAGCTGTTGCAATCCTTCCATAGAACTAAGCTGGTGAAAGGCTTTATCCTCTTTCGGGTGCTATAATTTCTGTGTGTCGTTTTGCCTGAACCCAGCTCAAGGCAGTTGCTTGACTACTAACCTGTTTGCCTGTGGGAATTGTCACTTGGTACTGGAGCAGGTGCTTTAGGGATCTTCGGGCGGAGCAATGACTCAACATCAGAACTTTTATTTTAACCCGGACCTCTGCAGATCGGATCCTCTTACAAAACTAACAGCCAAACCGTTCCACAGATCGGGTCGTTCACCTGTGTCCTGGGTCATTTGAACCCATCGGCTCTAGTGAAAGGCACCCGCACAGAACTGCCCAGCCCTCGTCGGCAGCGGGCGCTGGGGCCGGGCGGACCCTGCCGGGCCTCGCCATGCGCGGCGGCAAAGTCCGCGCCGCCTCCCTCGGGTTCACCCGCACCTCCCGCTGGGCCCGGCCGCGCGGTAGCCCTGCGGAGCGGGAGCGGCTGTGCGAGCGTCTGGCCGGGGCTTCAGCCGCCTCGCCCAGGGAGGTGGCTTGTCGCAGGTAGCGCGGGAGCGCCGGTCCCGGGAAGCCAGTGACGTGGTTGTGCTGTACCCTAAAGCACTTTGCCTTTCTGCACTGACCAGTAGGTGAGCCGTCATGTCTTACAGCTACTGGAAGTCTGTCCGTCACCTAGGTGGTCCGTTAAAATAATTTTGTTATCGTTTCTGCTAAAGTTTCATTTGTACTTCAGGGGAATTAGGAAAATGTATAGTGCTTACAAACTCAAGTGTGCAATAATGACAGAATATATGTGAGCCTGCAAGAGTGGCCTTGGAGGGCCAGATTGCCACTCTGGTCTCCGCAAGTGACCACTGCAAAATGCAGGAAGAAAGCTTCTAGAAACTGGGTAATCAACGTTAGTGTTCTCCTGGTTTACCTTTCTGTGGTTTTTTAACTACATTTTGGGTGCTTTTGAGTCAGAGTTAAGTTAGTGCTTGCAGGTTTCCATTTCACAGTTCCTGCAGGTCTTTTCCAACAATTAGTTTAATATTAAGTAATTTTATTTATTTAGCCAATCCCTACTTTGGGCATCTGCAACATTCTGGGGCAGTAAGTGTAGTGTTACAGTGTAAAACACCCTTTAGGATGTGGAACCATGGGGAAACTCACCTCAATCCAGTTGAAGAATCAACTTGTTTATTCCCATCAAATCACAGCTGAACTCCATTTGCTATGTTCTACATTGCAAATGCTCAAGTAAAATTTGTATCCTGCTACCACCTAAAGTGCTTTCAGTGCCGTGGTCCTATACAATCTCAAATATTGTCTTTGTAAGTAACAGCCTCTTAGAATTAAAGTTTCCTCAGCAAAAGCAAGATTGAGAAAGTAAACCTTTTGTTGGCAACAGTTGTAGAATTCTTTGATCACGATGGACATCTATAACCACATGAATAGTCAACCATGGGAGTTTGGGAGTTTGTGTGGGTGTGTTTGTTGTTTTGTGTTTGGTTTGGTTTTTTTTTTCTTTTCTGGTTGTTGTTTGGGTGGATTTTTTTTGTTGTTTGTTTGTTTGTTTTGGCATTGGAGCAAATTGCTATGATTGGTTGGTGTCTGGCTCTAAGGCAGCCATTTTGGTTGTATGCAGCTGTGAGGCATAGTAACAGCCTGGTGATGAATGGCAGTGTCAGCACCTGAGTAGTTTCCCTGTAATGCAGGAAAAAGCTACAAAGAGAGATCTCTGTTACTGGAATTAATCTTTCCTATATGCTTTGGACAAAAAAACCTCAAGTTATATTCTGTTAAAGCATGTCATAGGGCTATGGAAAGGAAACAGACTTCATATGAAAAAGGAGAGAATGTTTTATATCTAAATATTTAACATTTTTTGTGTGTCTCTGAAATACACATTGGTAAATATGAGCTGACATGTTTCTAGCAAGCAAATTATAAATGAGTGGAAGACCTGAAAGTGTCAGTTTCTTTCTGAGAAGCACTTCAGGATTTTTATTTTCATTTTAGTTTTCTTTCTCATACATTAATTTCCTCCCTTATGCCAATGAGCTGCTTTAAATGTTTATCTTTTTGGTATACTATTTATCATAGGATATAATTTTTTTACACATTTTTCAAGTGCCAGAAAAGATGTACTAATATTTTTTTATATAAAGAGTGTGTGTACCTTAAAACAGCAGAAAGAGAAAGTAGTAAATCAATCCTTTCAATTTGTTCCTGTGTTTATCTTGACGTTACCTGACTAGTTGTGCATTTTATGGTCTTTTTCATGATTAGCTAAGAAAAACTTCAGGATAATCCTAAGGAGTTCAGAAAAAGTGAACACCTTAAGATATCTTGTACAGTGCTTATTAGGAAATGCATGTGTCATTGTGTGGTGCAAGAACTATGCCAACTCAGGTAGCGGGGCAAGAAAAGTGCTTGAACTGCTGCTGTTACCTCCTCTGCACTTGGGGATGTCTCAGGGGTGTCTAGTGTCCTGTTGACCAAGAAGAGCAAGTCATCTAATTTGCTTAGATACTTGGGAATTAATATTTTTTTTGTTTGTTTTCCCAGAATTGCAAGATGGTTAGTTGTTTTCCTGGAACTGTAACAATGTATACCGAGCCATGTGTATCTGAGTCTCTACTTCATTAATCTGTATGCATGTTATCTGATCACTTTGTGTTAGTAGGGACCAAGAGGAAGATCTTGTGAAAGGGCAGGTTAACTGGGGGGGGGCGGGAAAGAATTTCTGATATTTTTGTAATCGTTTTTATATCCACTTTAATGTGAATTTGGACAGCAGACTGTCATTGCTTAATGTTGCCCTCCCTGTGCATTTGAACTTGTGAGTCACTGACTGAGGGACAGTTTTCAGAAACATTGTCTGACATAAGCTTGCAGGAGAGAATGGGAGAGGGGATACATATGTGGTGGGTAAGGGTGTTTATGTCTACCTAGCTGGACCAAGAAACTTTCATCTTTATAGAGGCCTAGTTTGGGTGACTGTTACAGATGCATCTTGTCCTCGGAATGTAATTTTTATGTACTTATCAATAAAACATGTATCTGCTCACTCACTGCAGCTTCTGTGGTTGTGGTAACTGTGCAGTGTGCCAGTTAGTAGCACTAAAATTTAAAATAACACCTTTTACCTTCAAGAATTAAATGCTATTATTTGTTCTGAAAACATTAAACAAAAATGTAAAATGCTCACTAATGATAGCATGCTAACTTCGATGAAAGCATCAGCAAAAGGCAGTGCTGAAGTATATCCTTGTCATTTTGTAGTCTTACGTATTTAAACACAAAGGTATGTGCTTTCCTGAATATATATATTTATTGTTAGCTGTTCTGAACTGACAACATTGTTTTTTTTACTCCAAATGACAGTTGTTTTAATTAAAAGAAAAAAAAAAAAAAAGAAAAAAAAAAAAGAAATATTTGGGAATACTTTAAATATACAAACTGTTATCTTTTCTTTTGATAGCTGATTGCTGTTTATGATGAGGAAGAAACTCACTGTAAGTCTGATGGCACCAATGGCAATCTGACAGACAGAAACAGCCCAGACTCATTTGAGACGGAGGTAGCAGCTCAGCTGGCTGCCTTTCAGCCAATTGGTGGTGAGATTGAAGTGACTCCTTCTGCCCTAAAACTGGGTATGTATATCTTGCATGGTTATTTTTTGGTATTTTGACCAGTATACAGAATTTTTGTATTTCTTTTTTTCTGACTACATCTGTAGTCCGATTTATGTGTTTAAAGTTATTTTTTTTAGCAGTCCATTGTTTGCCATATAACTCAGCGAAGACAATAGCAATGGCAGAAATTGGGCTTTTGAACAATTGATGCTGAAGACTGCAACTGTCAAGGGCAAACTTGCACCCGAGCCTTTGATCTGTGCTGCTATGTTATGTCCATCCATACAGCTGAGGTCTCTCTTTCTGCTTCCTTTGGGTAGGTTGCTGATAATCCTTCATTGTTATCTTCTTAGGAAAGAAGAGGTGATACCGATGCAAAGTATTTTCAAATAAAGTCATTGAAAAAATAATCCAGCATTTTTTGTTGAGGTACTGAGTTCAATGAATGCAAGACTGCTGTATGCAAAGGGTTATACAATCATATATCTGATTATCTGAGCTAGTGCCTTGTTTTGGGGGTGGAAGGTAGAAAGGAGGAGGTGCTGGTTGCGAACAGATAATCTCTTTGCCTTTGAAGAAGTTGCACAGCAGGGTCAGTTTGTCTATCTGATTTTCAGGTGAGCAAACTGATTAGAAGCTTCTACTTAATTCCCTCTTATATCGGATGGTACTGTGAGAAGGGCTGCAGCACTGGAGCCCTGTGTGTTATTTGAGTGTATCTAGAAGGCCAAGAGTTCAGACACTCGTTTTCAGTTATAAAGAGCTAGAATCTTTTGTGTTGAACACAAAGCAGTTTGAAATAGTTCCTTGGACTGAGAGCAGGCTAAGCTGCTACCAGTCTGTTTCAAAAACAGATTGATGGTGAATTACTATCTGCTTCTAAAGCAGCAGTACACTGAGAACATTTAGCAAACAAATGCCTCAGGAGAGGCATCTCTGCATTCCACTAGAGCTCATCTTCCAGTTCACCCATGTTCTTGAGTACTGCTGGCAGTCTCCTAATGGTGTGCAAAAAAATTGAGTCTAAGAGGGTGGGTTAAGGACAGAAATGCTACCTCTGGTTATGCTACTCTTGTGGAGTAGTCTGATTAGGACTTCAGAAATTGAATGTTCACTTGACTGGTTTTGTTTGTTTTTGTTTGGGTTTTTTTTGTTGTTGTTTTGGTGGTTGGTTTTTTTGTTTGTTTGCTTCTAAATGTTTCTAAAGGAAAAGGCTAATTGACAAAAACAATGACTTAAAATTTCTGATAAAGCTCACTGCATGAGACTGTGTAACTCCTAATGGAAATCTGTGCTCGTTTTTATGACTGATGTAGAAAACATTGAAATTCAAGCTGCCCGAAAATTTTTAGATTTAAATTTGTGTTAATCACTTCTGTTTTGTGTGATTTTATTTTTTTTTGTTTGTTTGGTTGGTTGGTTTTTTACTCTTTTTTGGTGGGTTTTTGTTTCTTTAGTTTTTGGGTTTTTTTAATATATTCTAGAATATAGAAAAAACTTTTTATATTTAATGATACTCTGGAATTTTTCATACCTAAAAAATCATGATAATATACTTATTCTTGCTATAACTTGTAAATATTTGAGCTATGTTTTTAGTAAGCATAATATATGGAAAAATTTATGGCTAAAAATTCAGTGGCTGCATGATTGGCCACTTCATTTATTGTATATTTAAAAATAAGACTCTGTAAACACATGTTTACATGTTTCAGAAAGCTAAGATTGTTCTTCAGATACTTCTGAGCCATATTTAATTAAAAAAAAAGCCAATAAAAACCTTGCAATTGGTTTGTCTAGTACACTGTTGTACATAAATTGAGCATTGAAAAGTATTTTGGCCTCATGAAATTTCATGTAAAACACTTAAATGTGGAGCTTTTCAGCTCCCTGCTAAGCTACCAGGTGATTCAGTTTTCATAGCATTTATGAAATTCTTCTACTGTAGATTGTAAAGGAGATGAAATATAGCATGAGAAGAGCAGCCAATTGGGGTAATATTTTGTTTGCAGTGCAATAATAATAAATATTTGAAGTTAAGCACCCATTGGTGCTTGTTTCTTTAAGTAGAGAATATAAATAGTATATATTTGTCTCAATAGTTCTTTCAGATTGTTGTATTTTACAAGGTAAAGATTTTTCTGTCAGTCCCACAAACTCATTTGTCACTGAATTGTAATTGTTTTCTCTTCTGGATTTTACATCATGGATTACAAGACTTTAGACCTAATTATTGCCTTTATCTTTCCTGAACAAGTCCCTGGACCTGAAATTATGTCTCTATTTCTACTAGAGGCAAATTGAAAAGTAAACAATGAAACAGAAGGGCAATTTGGTTGCATGAGTGTCATTGATGCATGAACCATAGTAGTCTGACCCCTGCCAAATTATTAAATTGACTTACACTTGCTAGCAAAAATATAATTTTTTTTTTAAATGCTGTTCTTTTTTTGGAAGCAAGAATATGATTAAATATGTATATAGTGAGCAAGTGTAGCTTTCCTTGGTAGAGCCATGCTTCAGGAACTGCCATGTGCTTACCTTCTAGAGTATTTTTGCAGCATGCCTTTGGAGATGAAATGCAAGTAATCCATTGCTCTATAAACTCTCAGACCGTGGAACAGTTTTGCCTGTTAATTTCTGTTGGATACTTTGTAATCTATGAAATCGGATCCACAGTTTTATATAGAAACAATGTCTGGTTAGTGATGCTCTCAGAATGCTTAGGGCTTGATGCTTAATAGGGACATGAAACTAAACAAAGTTGCTCTCAAAGATGAGAGAATCAGCACTGATTTTAGAAAAGGCACTTGAGATACTGTCTTCAAACTTTTTTCTTTTCTATAAAGTGTATTTGATACAGTTAAGTTAATCATACATTACACCTATTCTTAAAGCCTTTTCTGGCTAGAGATGGTGATGATGGGGGAAATTTTTTAAATGTTGGGTTTGTTTTTTTTTTTATTGTATGGTTACTTCTTTCAGGTTCTTTTGTGTTTGAGAGTTTTTAGCATACTGATAAGTTAGACTCTGAAATAAGAGTTTTTCCATAGTGTAGTTAATTACTGTTTTTTTTTTTTTTTTTATCACCCGTAACTTTGCAAGTGATCAAGAATAAAAACAGTGTTATATTTGACTTAAAAGATGAAGGTACCTTGTATCTTATGTTGCTTCCACATACTGGCATAATTTTAGAATTTAAAAAAAGGTTTGATATTTTACTTACTATCGAATTACTTTCTAAATACTTGGCATATATCTTAAAACAGTTATTAAATATTTCTTTTATTTTCCCTGAAATTAATCTATCTCTATTTTTAAAGCTAACTCTGTGTTCTCAAACAGGTGAAATTGTGGGCTCTTATGTTTAATTTAAGAAATATGCAGGAAGATTTTTACTTTATGAACACAGGATCTGCTGTGTCTGTAAATGTAAGGTGAAGTGCAAACATACTTGAGCACTTCCCTCCTCCCCTTGCAGAGCTGGATTATCAGGTGTTGCTGACATTCAGACTGCAAAGAAAGCAGTATCTGATAGTTTCTTACAGCTGAAAAGGCTTTACTGAAGTTTCTGATACTTAGGGCTTAAATTACTGAGGGAAATAGTAATTCAGTTCTGTTAGGTCCATAGGTCTCAATTCGGTAGGTTTTGTGTCCTGATATTTTCCTGTTAAGTAAGCATGATTACTGAAAGAGTGACATGATGAAGTAGATGTTTCTTCACAATTGACTTTTCCTGTATTCAGGAGGTATAATACCTACCTGCTACAACCTGTCATCATCCCTTCAATGTAGATGAAAACCTACTGATACCATCATGGGTATTTTGGCACACTCAACGACCATCGTTTTAGAGTAGTACTGCTGCTATTTTTGTTCTTGGTTGGATAGGTTGGACAGGTAATACTGCATCTCAGTAAAAACACGGAGAGGGAAGGGGCCTTGTGGTGTGGTTTTTGATTTTTTTTTGTTGTTGTTGTTTTGTTTGGTTTGGTTTTTTTTTCTTAAACTTATTCAATGTAGATCTTACAAGTATCTTGCCTTATTTGGTTTAGTGAGCAGCAGAACGCTGAAAGTATATTCTGTAGAGAGGCCTTGGATTCAGTTGCACCTCTACTTCCCTTCCTATCTATAATTCAATTATAGTGCAAAAAATTATCAAGGCTGACAGGGATATTTTAAATTGTACTCAGTTTCTCCTATCAAAATAAGAAAGAACTTTTAAAATACCGAAAGTCTGGGTGTGTATGTTTGTTAAAATGAAATAAATATAGAGCTGTTATTAAAAAAGAAAAATCTCCATTTGACAGAAAATGTGATTGGGTAAGGAATGATTTTCATGCTACAATACAAATGCTAATAAAGCAGCTGTTAATCTATATTTCAAAATTTAGACAAGCACAGATCCATTTAACTGTCCAGTCAGTGAAGAAATGATCTACTGATTTTGGTATTTCTGTGGGTAAGCAAAGAACACAAAGACCGTTGCTCAACTGGCATCAGAGAGAGTGTCTTGGGAGACTGTTTTGTGTGAGCAGAGCTTCCCAGAGTACACTAGTGATGTGAAGAAATACCAAAATTTCTGAAGAATGATAGAGATAACTAAATGGCTAAATAGGTGATTTCCATTTTATAAATTGAATGGAGGTAAACTTCAACATCTCTAACCCAAATATTGACGTAAATTCTTCATGGCCATTTTTTAACTGGTTTCTTAGGTATAAAACTGTGGATAAAGAAAACTTTACAATGGGTAGTGAAATGATAGGACGTTGACTACTTCTTAGCTGCATTTTCTTTACCCTGTGGTGAATGTTACTTAATCTACACACCCATGGAAGAGTTTCCTGCCTGGCCTAAAGGCTGCTGTATGCTGAGCAGCACTTTTAAACATGTGTTACCCTTAGAAGGGTAAGTTCAGATGTTTCACCGAAGCCAGACTATGACTGACAGTTAATTTCCCATTGTATCCACAACACCTTGATGCTTTCTGGGATCAGATGTAATTTCCAATAGTGTTTTCTTTGGTCTGAGTTAACATAGGGATGCTGACATTATATGCAGATAGTCCTGGCTGGGGTAATGGTTTGAGTTTTTTGAACACATACGTGTTTATTGCTAGAATCATGCTTTTACCTGAAGGAAGACAGATGCTATTTGGTGATACTGTCACTTCTGAATATTAAGGTAGAAAAAAAAAGTGAGGTGTGTATACATATCTCCATGATGGGTTTCTTTTGATTGTTTTAATTATTCTTTCCTCATTCTCTCTTTCTTTGGGAATCACCTTGAAAATCCCTGAAACTGTTTTCGAAGTACAAGCATTACAGGAAGAAGATACAATTATGTTCCTTTGATTGTTGTCTATTATAATAAAATGTAGCTTCTTAATGAATTTGTACCTTTATTACTGTTAAAATTGAGGTTAGATAAATAAATAATCACTTGCAACAGTTATTCATAGCAGGTTGTAAAATCCTCTTGTAAACAACAGTTTAACTCCCCCCTTTGGAAATTTTCACTTCTAAGTATGACAATTGTCTTTGGTTTTCTCACTTAAAAGTCTTACTCTGGTAGTTCAAAAGTTGCATCCCTTCAGAGCAAATATCTGAGAACAAGATTTTTTTTTTTTTTTTTTTTTTTTTTTTTTTTTTTTTTTATTATCTTATACTTAAATTTCCTCTTACCTTCAATTTTTTTTTTGTATGTGTAATCTTTTTTGTTTT